>JACCGJ010020873.1:8203-50848 GCA_013407085.1 Atriophallophorus winterbourni
TATATATATATATATATATATATATATATATATATATATATACTAGTCTGGAGAACAGTTCATAAACGCTTAATTGCGATCGGTCAAACGGTGGACGGTAGACCAGTCGTTAAGGCGTGGGACTAAAATTGTGATGGTCGGGGGTTCGAATCCCACCCTAAGCGAAAGGATATGCAATGTGATGAGTTCGAATAAGAGCGAAACATGCGTTCAGTGCTTCCATTGTGGACCGTCGTGATCAACTTTGTGAATAGTTCGATGGGCTTGGCACGGATGAGTAGTCACAAATATAAACAACTTATTCTCCAAATACCGCTTAAATAATTCCTAAGTCTAACAAGAAAGTGATCATTCACAACTAAGTAGCCCGTAGGCGTCAAAGTGTTATAACGAGTGTGATTGCGATAAATCTGAGAAAAAATGACGCCCAAAATATTGATCGGTTCTTGTAGAGCAAGCAAACAGCAATTCCCCTCAGAACTCTAAGCACCCAACACGAATATCACAGGCAGAAAAAATCGTAAATTCGAGTGACATAAAAAACGTTTTATTCATTAAAAATGCGTACAAATTTAAAAAGTGTACGGTGATCGATTCAAACAAGTTTTATGGATGAACCACATATCAGTCTATTACTAATCTAGATTTACAGACGTTACGAAGCTACCGTTTGTAATCAAACGCCATTTACTTTACAAAGACCCAGACACTCCATCAGGATTAAACCACCTCTTGATTATTCGTGTAAAGAGAAGTATTGGCAAATTCATATACCGTTCAGAATATCTTGACACAGCGTCAGCACAAAGATTGTTACGAATGGATCTATGATTACTCGTCTCCAGATGATTCATGGTGATGTGTTCTCTGTGGTCACACTCGTATAGAACACCATAGCGGACGGGCAAATCCCACTGAGGAAAATGGACGTTGGGCATCGTAAATACGACTTTGCTTCGAGATAGGATCTAATGCAAGTGAGCACTCATGATCTTGAAATGTAACCGCAACTGCTTTATCCACAAGTGCATACGATTTGATCCGTGACCGCTCCAGGCGTTCAGTGTGCAGCACTCCGTTTTTAATCTTGTCACACCGATCGATATCTGGTAACTAATGCTAATTCATACTTCGTGGACCGGCAAACTCAATCGAATCATTGTGAGTAGCGTTCACTCCGTGTCAAAACACATCGAAAGGCCATGGATGTTTTTTTAACAAGTCACATTTGTAATTTGCATGAGCACGGATGGTTGTTAGTTAACAACAGTCTATCCGCCTCTAATCTCTCACTGCTTGCGTAAACCGAAGGGTTTAGCTTATTTAGGACATTGCTAACCCCGCGTGATCACTATTCGGTTACCTTGGTATCTTCAGCCGTTCCTAGCCGATGGACGTCAATAACATGAATCGCCTAGCAATGTGTATCACGAGGTTTTTTGTAGCTTGTCTTGGCCTCTGTGTTGATTTTTGTTTAACGTCTGGCGCTGTTCTGAGGACGTTGCACTTCCCGCTTTACTTACTTTCGGGAAAACCAGCTTTCTTTCAGAGGAGGTCACTTGCCAGCTGTCAAATATTTCGCATGGTTAACGATATAATAATCGTTCTAAACAATTACCATTTATTCTTTCGCGGGTTTAGGAACCATCGAGCGCCGTTGGAATAATTTGTACCGCCAAGAATTGGTTGATTTTGAGTGAAAGTTTGAAGGATTTCGTTGCTGAAATGTGCCAAAATCCTTCAACCGATCCTTGGATTCTAGAAGTGAGTCCGAGACAATTTGCGTACAAATTTTTCCCGCGCAACTTGTTGTGTTGGATAGATTAAATGGCATTTTCTCATTTATATTATATTTTCTGATTATTGTCTTTTTTGATGTGTACAATATGCAGAGAAATACTTACGTTAAATTCCAAACATGGGACGTGTGTTTCGCGAAATGTTTGAGTGTAATCCCAACGTGCCTCCTATCCCGGGATCGGGTTCTAAATCTGAACCGGTGTCCTTGTAGACCCACTTTTCGGAACTTCACTTGACGTTCTGCTCCGGGTGGGTCGTGCTCAAGTCTCGAGGAATTCTCCTGCAATCACTAGGGGTAGCTAGCACCGTGGTTTACGTAACACACCCACCGATTGCGAGGCTCAGGTGGCTGTACATTTGTAGGGAAGAAGTTGATACACAAATTTATTTTGGCTTCGAAGAATGGTCAAGAATGGTCAGTCCAAGACTTGACTAAAGTAGATCAATACCTCGAAAACTCAACTGTCCGCATTCTGGTAAACTACACGCAACCCATCTTCTCATTGTTTCCTCAATCTCGAAGCGGTGACTTGAAATCTTATTGAGCTGATGTATTTGTGTATGTATCTTCTTGGATTGTTTGATCAAATTTGTCTGTTTTTTAACTGTATAGGCAAGGGCAGCTTGTCTAGCTGTATGATGATGAAATCCATAGAGAATGTGACACGCGGAAGCCAAAAACCAAAACTTGAATTCCTTATATTTGTCTAAACTCGGCAACCTGTCGATATCCTAGTCCGCACGCGGTCTATGACCGTGTTGCACTTTGCCTGGATCAAACTTGTGATTTCAAACATATATACATACTGCATAATTGCATGTTTTATTCGAGGTGTATACACCTTGTTTCTGTGTCTGTGTATAGTCTGCATAATATGTAGATTAATGAGTCAAACATCCATCAATAAATCAAGAGTTTGTTATATCGTGATCCTATGTCAGTCAGGCATTTTAAACTTGCAAACATTCTAATTTAGACTATGACAATAACAAGAATACCGCAGGTAAATATTTTTAATACAGCACTTCTGATGAAAGGGATTTCGTGCCGGAAGTTGACTGTAAACCGAATGTACTTTCGTGTAGGAATCATAACCGGTGTTGCGATAAAAGGAACCCATTAAAATGGTGAATAGTTGATGGTAAATAGTGTATTCTGAACAAGTCCCGAATATATATTTAGAATGCGAAATCAAATTGATTGTTACCCTCGTATAACCTTGTGAGCTCAAGGACAATTAGAATTTGTGCCAACCACTCAAATGAATGGAATGGCTATCCCAAAATTTCATTTCATTTCATTAGATTGGGACATAGGATCACATCGATATTACACATCCTAACTTGGTCACATGATTAGCCGATCAAAAAGTATTGCTGTTTGAACCAATCGTCACTCAGTAATATGCACCAATCACGTTAACGCCTTGAACTACCTGCTTCAACCAATCACTGAGCGCTGCTTGTATAATGGACTAATCAATAAATTAGGTTGAACAAATTCAAAATTATACAAACATGACTGAGCATTAGGATTGCTGTGATCAATCTATTGACCACTAAAACAAAAAAATCATCTATAGAAACACAATTAACAGCGAAACGTTACTCAGTGTTTCTGCGGGCGATAAAAAGCACAAAAAATCAAGACAAACTCGTGTATCTTCCACGGAATTCATCTCTGGGTCTACATCATGTGTTACCAGATTTTAGATAAATAATACCAAAATACTCACGACTAAGGTAATTCGTAAAATAACAATCCATTATCGCCAGAAAACGACTGCAAAGCAATTACTTTTTCTTAGAAGTGAACAAGACTTTCAAGTAATTTTTCGGTTCAATGTGTGAAAGCGTCTGCAACACTGATATACTTGATATACTTGGCAGAAAAATCGATTTCATGCAGTTTTGACCTGCGGTTTCATTCAATGCCTCTGAGTTAAGCAGAAGCATTTGTTTCGAATATCTTGGTCTTACGCTATCACAAAGTCTCAACTCGACAGATGATGCGACTGCTCAGTTCTTGAAGGTCAACCGGCTATACTTCGTCGCCCTGGACGCAGTTAGGCATTTTGTTTCTTCCTGCATTGTTTTCCACTACCACTTTACATCCCCTATAATTTTCCCGGTCTATTTGAAAAGGATTTCCTGATTATCAAAAGAAGCATTATTAAGGTAATCGCACCGATTTGATTCGCGATATACATTGTCGATTGACGATTACTTACTTTACGTTACTTTTGTGAGACTATCTTCTCATGGAGGATGAGTCGGCTTCGTTGACGTCAAGGATTGCAGCCACCCACGCTTGGCGGTTAGAAGCGAGATCCGCGCAGATTTTAAGCCAGGTCCGGTCCCACGTGCGCCATCCGTAAACCGATCGTAGACCAAGCAGCTCCACATCCGATCTCACGGTGGCGAGCCAAGTCTTTACTTGTCCTCCGCGACGATTCCTTAAATATGACACATTGATCAGAGTCATTTTTTATGATAAGGCACACCCACTGCATAAAGGTCCTTATGACTTGCAAATCGTTTTCATCTACGTAAAGCCAATATCTTGTCTTTTAGTCGAAGACTGAAAATTTTAGACAATATTTTATTCCTTCCCCTGTACACTATTTAGTTGATCAATTGAAAGGTATTCTTGATCTAAAGAGGCGACTGAAAGTCTGAAATTCCTCATTGAATCCTTACCTGAACAGTGTTTCCCTTAACGTTTTTGGAAAAGTATTTTTGTCTGGTTGAGTTAATATAATCACTGAAAATTCGCGTACACAACTAAAACCATTTTCTTATTTTTCTTTTTCTCTACATGCAAATCGCATGAACAAAACTAACTTGTCTCTTTTTATTTTCCACCAGCTGAACATGGCGAAACTTGAGGTGTTTGGCAAGTATTTAGAATACCTGAACGCACAAGTCACATGTAGTCCGATGTCCCAAATCAAAGATTTGATCCAGCAGATTGTTAAAAGACGAAAGACAATGAATAATGACGCGGCATATTCTCAGCAAGTGGCCGCTGCGGTAGAACGTATCGACCGCATGGTGACTGAATGTGTGACTCGCATCAAATCATGGCACACCATGACACGTGACCTTGAGAAATGCAAAATTGAAGGTCACTTATCATCTGACCTGGGCATGCTGTTCCAAGACCACAAAGAGATCACGCAGGTAGATACTTTTGCATGTATTGTGTTTGAAGCTTTGATGAAATGATTATTTATTTTATATAGTTGAAGCGAAATTGTATAGTGCAAATCGCATTTGAGTTAAATGTTAACAACTAGCTTATTGAAACACTTCAAATTCCACACTGTTGCAATCCATACAGATCCTGATTGTACCAACGCGACCTGATGAGTAAAAACAGTACGAAACTGTTAGTTGGATATTTTTTCCAAAATTTCCCAAAAGCTTGACTTGTAAATTTTATGTGTGACGAGATTTTAATGGCAAGTAGTGATGCTTACAAACGGAGTCAGAGACTGCGTTTTCAGCTTTAAAATGCTGATAACTTACCAATGCAGTGATGTTTTCCCGTTCTTACACCACACAAGGTTGGAGTTGGAGATTGATAAAATGGGTGTGGCACACACTTGAATCTGAGTTTAGAGATTCATGCACACATTTTAAGGCTTTATACACTCAGCAGATAGAGACGATATACATATAGCTATGCGAATCTTTAATAAACGACTGACTCGCAAATGAGTAGCGTTACGTAACATCTGTTTTAACTTGCGAGTGCAAGCTGGTCACGAACTTCCGGGAAGTGTGTGTATAGTTGCTAAAAGATTTGAGATTTAAGATTCAGGATTAAAGATTTAAGCTTGAAAAGCGTTTAACTTTACAGTTGCCGCACAGACGGAATATAGATGAAAAATAAATAGATAATAATAACATGAATTAATCCTCATGACTGTGGCAACGCAGAGAAATGATTTGTTAATATATGGGTTCTCTCGCATATTATATGTCAAGTTTCGATTTAAATACAGCTAAACTATTAGAGTCTACTAAATTGGCAGTTCACGAATTCTAAACAAAACATACGCACCAGAATAAAAACACATACGGTAGTTCCGTTTGAATCAGGGAATATCCAAGGTCATGCTTGCATGCTAGAATCCTTGCATGTCCTCGTTGGCGTGTTCTCATTGGTCCGTACATCCCATCCAATTGAATGTGTTCATTGATTGATTATGGATGTGACCATGGATATTGCTAGCGGTGGGAAGTTGGAATAAGTTATCCAGGGTTTGGAAACAGTAGTTAGAAGGATACAATCGCATTGCATTCTACGTGGTGTGCAAGAGCCCTTTCGTCTGAACCGATCAAAGTATGGCGTATTTTGAAATCCATTGTCAAACTTAGACGCTCGATGTTAGAGGCGGTCTAATAGCACAATATCCTTTTCAACAGTGGTATACACCTCAGTGTTAAAATTAAAAGCAATGTGGGATTCTCCTTTACATTATTTATCCAAAATTTCAGAGGAGTTTACTTTGGTTAATATCTCATTCCTGTCGCATGGCTCACAAAACTCGTTCTCTCTGCTTACCTGATAAACGCAGACAACGAATGCCGAAAGTTGAGTGCAATTATAGAGCTTGATACTGCATGACAGAGTACATGCACTCGTTTTTCTTGTGCCTACATTTAGAGTGATTATTTGAGCCTCATAAAACCCTGGCCTGACTATGTGCTGCGCGATTATTGAGATCAATAAAAATGGTCAAAAGGACGTCGTTTCCAGCAAATGAAGCCTTTGTCATCCTCCCTCTTTTCTTTATTCCAAAAAAGACAAAAAAGATCAAAAACGGCATGTGTAAATAGACAAAAAATCCCCATTTCCTTTTTTCTTTCATCATGTACCCACTTCATAGTATACTTGTTGGCACAACTCTGTAAATACTTGTGTAATAATACTAATAACTATGAATGCGTGACAAACACAGTCTCCGATCTTTCTAGTGATGTCAACAGTCATCGTTATGGAGAAATGTTGCTTGAACTTCTTAGAAATCAGGACATTCCCCTTTATTGCTAGATGAATAAGTACTGAAAAGGACGCTATCAAAATTACGGTTTTTGAGGGTGAAATATTCATGTCGTCATTCGCACGAGGGTTGAAAAATTAACGGTCAGCCTGGAGTCAATTTTGTAAACAAACATCTCATTATCCATCTACAATGACTTTGAAATGATAACTGCTTTCTTAAAATCCTGTTGGGCGAACAATGCCATTGAGTTTTTGAAAGATAAGTGCAACAAATTTTCCACTTAAAGCAATAGTTTCACGCTTATCAAATTTCAGTTAAGGAACTCGCTTACAAGGAAATAAAGTAACAATCTCATAATTTCACCTCGCGGGAGCATTTTTGTGTTTATCAATGCTCTACAACGAAAGAATACCTGTGTGCGCGCTTGCCAACAAAAATAAAAGGATTACCGAATCTTTGTTTTCGATGATTTGGCAGATTAAGTACTGATTTATTCTATTCCAACAATCGTTTTCGTAAGCTAGAATGGTAATTTATCATTGTTTTTAAACCAAATATCACGAAACACGTCTTTCTAATTCGAAGTAAACCGATCGATGAACATGAAAACGTCTTTCACGCTTCAAGGTCAATTGAAGGTTGTTGATGTTTTCCCCTTTTAACATTGAAATCATACTGAATTCCTGTGCTTGAATCTTCCATTTAAAGCTCATAAATCAACTCGATCATCTCGAAGATTCAATAGCACTGGTACGGTCCTTCGTGGAAGGAAAGCATTCATGGAACACAATGGAAACGTTAAACGATGTAGACGATAGCATCTTTGAAGCATTACAAGACGCCTCCAATTTACTGCAATATGATCACTCGGCGGTTGAGTTCAAGTCATCGCTTCGTCAAAGTGAAATTTGCCGTAATCTGCTCGATGATTCGTAAGTTTTCGCTTTTTCGTTTACACCATTTATTCCAAATCGTCTCCGATTTTAAGCCTTTCAAACAATCATCGCTTCAAGCACAAACTCGGACATTGCCTCAACATTCAAAGTATTCCACTCGGCCTTCCATTTTGTTTGCAGATCTGAAATCGTAACTGAAATCAAGCAAACTACAAGTCACTTGAAATCTGCGTTGCACAAATTGGCTGGACACCATTTAGGCCAGTTGACCGAAGCAGTAACACAAATTGAGTCAATTGCTTCATGCGGTGAACTTCAGCGGTCTGAGCCCGTTGCGTTCGAGAGGCGAATGTCGAACGACGTCAAGGTCAGTGACTACCCATATCGTGTTCTTCTATTGTTTGACAAAGCTACAATAATCTGTTTTTGAGCTGGCGCGCAGAACATATGTTTTGGTGAATTGCACAAGCAGAAATGTCTGTACAGTTCAAGGTCGATAAAACATCACTATCACTTTTTTTGAAAGAGGCATGTTGATTTTTACAAAAGAAATGTTTCTTGGTTCCAAATGATCTGAAAAGTGACAATCAAAATAACGTTATGTTATCTGATGTTACTAACGGATAAATTACAGGGGAAAACCCCAACGCTGCGTTTATAGTGTAATATGAAAGGCTTCAGTGATTTTCTTACATCCAATTCGTGAGTAACACATTTGTTAGTTCAATTGGAAACCTTCCATATTCAGCAGCGTTTTAAAACATTCAAGTAAATACTTACTATCATAAGTAACAGTTAAATACGTGCGATTTCTGTTGTATAGGGTTCGTACAACGAACCACGATGTTCAAACACAGAATCACATAGCGATTCGTGGTCAAGCACTCAAGGCGCTTATGGATGACCAAAGTGATGTGTTGCTCACATCCACCGAAATTACACTCCACTACCGGGTTCTGGCTGTTTGCCGTCATCAGTTGGAGACAGTGGAAAAGCGATAAACAAGGTTATACTTGAATGCCAATGTTGCATAAGGTTCGTACAACAAACCACGATGTTCAACTGGAGAATCATAGAGTGATTTCTTGCCAAGCAATCACGGCGCTCATGGCTGACCAAATTAATGTGTTGCTCACATCCCCCACACTTACATACCACTACCGGTTTCTGGCTGTTTGCCGTCTTCAGGTGAAGACAGTTGGATCAGGGTCAGTGAGCCTTGAAACAGTGGATGAATGGTAAACAATCATATACTTGAATGCCACTGTTGCATAGGGTTTGTACAACGAACCACGATGTTCAAATACAGAATCACATAGTGATTCGTGGTCAAGCACTCAAGGCGCTTATGGATGACCAAAGTGATGTGTTGTTGATGTAATTTCGGGGGATGTGCGCAACACATCGCTTCAGAATCTATAACGATTTGCTACCTTTTTCTGGCTTCGTCGTTCAGAATTTCATAAGACCATCTTTTTTCGCAATTCGAGCCAGATTGTAACTGGTAACTCAAGAAACAAATCAGAAGAGACTTTTGAATTCGTCGCAGTAGAAATGTTATTCACACTCAAATCATGAATTGCTTCGATTTGCAGCGCTATTTGTACGTCAAAATTCCTTCGTTTACGTGATTTCCATCACTAACCACACGTTAATTTCACTGGATATTAATTCACTAGGATTTAAATCAATTGTATTGGTATTATCACATTGCGTATCCAAGGACGTTGGACAAAGAGATACGAAAGCTATCGATTGGAATATGTTTATGACCGATCGTGTATTGATAATGCGTAGAAGTTTTGAGTGCAATCGGTTTTTCTTCAAAAATAGCTTAACCTTAGCCCCGTTAGTGGGCCGCTGTGTCAACTGACCTTGACCGTGTTCACTTGTATTGGATTAATGTAGATACACATCTAGTAGGAAAATCGACCACTGATCCTGGTCATTCCCGAACGTGTCAACAAGCGTGGGCTTACTATAGGCTGTTAATGAAGCGGTATATCCAATCAGGTTGGTTGGTGTGTTGACTACTACTAATCACTGTTCTCCTATCCTTACTATAACCTTGGTCTGCGAACTTCTTGTCAGAGTGAAACGTTCCCAAAACTGCTCTAATCGATTGCACTTAAATTTCTTTTATATTGACCCTGCGAGTACAAAGGAACTTGCTCTTGACCGCTCACATTGGAGGCGCTGCGTAAAGCGTTATATGCAAACTGGGGACAGCAGATAATGTTCTCATTTGCTAATCGTAGATCTTACCGTCAGTGTGCAACTGACATCGTTAGACCTATCGTTTTGAGCGCTGCGGGAGAGATTGTTCCTCCGGAATCGGACTGTTTAGTCATCTGAAATGCTATAGAGCATGAAACCATCATATGCTTATGATGTATATACATGATCGACATCGACCGTCGGGCGCCAAAAAGATCAACAAATAAAACACAATGAAGTGACCGCCTGAATAGTCTTCCCAGAGGTCAAATTTGATGCCACATATGCATAGGAATTTCCTTCAAATCGTCCTTCATTCATTGTAATGACATTACCTGTGTCCCGTTCTAGAAGATCTCTAAAACGTTTTCTTGAAAGACATTCCGGTACCGTTCTCCAGATAGAAGACAATCATTGATGACTTAAAGTTTCAAATTTAAAGATATCTAGAAGGAAAATAGAAATAATTGAATTTGCCGTCGGGGTTTTAACCGTTTTTGACCGCGATAATCCGTAATACCTTAACATTTTTGTACTCAATTACTACTCAAACATATACAAGTAGTATGTTCTAATATTTAAATTACAGAATGCTGGACAGCGTCTTATTGAACTGGAAACGAGTTTCGAAAATGCAATGGAAACAACAAGATGTTTGATAATGATTAGCCGCGGGGCTGAATTTTGGACCAGTGATCGATCGATTAAAGGTAGAATCGATGCACTACAAGTGAAATACGAAGAATATCCTCTGTTCGACATGCTTTCCGACTCCTGGGATAAATTGGCTCAGCTTGGAGATCGCCTTGGCAGAATTCATGCTGGGTAAGCGAATGATTGATTTTATAGTGTGTTTGAAACTTGGGATTTTTCATTTTCGAGTTTTCATTCCAGTCTGCCCGCGAGATCATCAATGCAAAAGGATAGTGCATGCGAAGTGAGTCAGTTTATCGATTCAATTATTGATTGACGTTATTACCATTGCCTATCATTCAACATCAAAACATGTAAAATGTTAAACGTTGGTAAATCTTTTGAATTCACATACTCTCTAGAATCTCATCACCTTGCATGGGTTATGCAAGAGAAAGACCTGGGTGTGTGGATTAGCAGTAACTTGAAGTCTTCACGGCAGTGTTCTGTCGTATACATAAAGTCCTGCCAAATCTGGTCACTGATCAGAAAGATCTTCGATAATTTCACAAGGCCAGTAATCCCACGGATAATTAACATCTTTATCCGGCCAACAATGAAGTATGCTGTTCAAGCATGGTCCACATGGTTACAACTTTGAACCTGTTTTATTTTTCGTACCACGATGTCAAGGGTGACTTGATCCTGCTGTTCAACATTCTGCATACAGTGAATCATCCATTTGAACACCAGTTTCATAGGCAAGAAGCACGTGGTAGCAGATTGTATGGGTACAAGTTAATTATTCCACACTCTAGATCAAATTGTCGAAGGTTTTTCTTTACTGTCCGAGTTTGTTTTATATGA
Organism: Atriophallophorus winterbourni; assembly: GCA_013407085.1. Lineage (NCBI taxonomy): Eukaryota > Metazoa > Platyhelminthes > Trematoda > Plagiorchiida > Microphallidae > Atriophallophorus > Atriophallophorus winterbourni. Next base: position 19,632 of record JACCGJ010020873.1, read on the forward strand.
AACTCTCTGCCCCCACATATCATTTGTGCATCAAGCCAGAACATATTCAAGGCTAAACTTGACAAGTGTATGTTGACCAACTCTAACCTCACACTTCAGTAGATAGGCTGAATTTCCATACTGACAAAACATATTTGCTGTTTGTACACATTTCCTATATTTTTAATGTATGGTTCTCAACATTGGTTTTATGAAAAGTCCGCTTTCGTTCTATACAAACCACGCCATTGAGTAAGCTCTGAGCAAAACGTGTTTATATCATAATCCATGTTATTTTTGGTCTAATTTGAAAAATTAATTTTGTTCATATGTTTTCGTTGTTTATCGCAACATTCTATGTGCGCTTCGTCACATTGAACACTGAATCTCCTCCGCATTTAGTTCCAAGTTCAACAAGACTCGGTTCTTGCCAAGCGGCATTCATCAGAAGAAAAGCAAGAAGAGTATCATGCTGCACCATCTCAAGAAATGTGGTGTCAACTCAGTCCAGAGGAAGTGCGTCGACATCGTTTGAACTTGCGAGACATGCTCGGCTCACACAGCTGTGTCTATCCGGATTGCAAGTTGAAGACAGAAGAGTGTGACAATGGATCTGGAGCTCCTTGTGGATTCACAAACAAACAGGTAAACAAGTAGGATAAACCTAAGCAAAGTTATACCTGATTGCAACAGTTGAACTGGACTTTTACGATCAAACACCATGTTCAAATAAAGCATCAACAATTTAATCTCGATCAAACTGTAAAGACGCTCAGAATAAATAAGCTATCGTGATATTCATGTACACCAATGTAAGCACTTAGGATGTAAGCATCACAAGACATTAGATGAACAATTTTTTGGACCAACTGTCACTCACTTTGTTCATAAATGTTTTACCACCGCTGTAGTTATTTTTCGACATTAAATACCTTGGGTTTATTGTTTTCCTCGATAAATCTTTCTGAAATCTAAAAAAAATAAAATAAAAATTCAGGTAGAAATAAAGAGCGACATAAGCGAAAGGCACAAAAAATATTCGCATTTTGGCTCTCATCATCACAATCCACATGAAACATATTATCATCCTCAACATCATGATCATCATGATCATCATGATCATCATGATCATCATTATCATTATCATCATTATCATCATTATTATCATTATTATTTTCATCATAATCGAAATCATCATCATCGATATCATCATCATCATCAACAACATTATCATCATCATCATTATCATCATCGTCATTTTCATCATCATAGATATCATTATCATCATCTTCATCATTATCGTCATCATCATCATCAATATCATCATCATCATTTTCATCATAATCGATATCATCATCATCATTATCATCATCGTCATTTTCATCATCATCGATATCATTATCATCATCTTCATCATCATCATCCATCACCATCATCATCATTACCACCACCACCATCTCATCAATCATCATCATCATCCTCATTATCATCATCAACATCATCATCATCCTCCTCATCATCATTTCAGCATCATCATCATTAATCATCATCAACATCATCAGCAGCATTATCAATCATCATCAGCATTATCATCATCACACTCATCATCATCAAATCATCATCATCATTATCATTACCATCACATCATCATCATCATCATTATCACATCACCAACATCATCATCATCTCATCATTATCATCATCATCCTCAGCATTCATTATCATCATCAACAACATCATCACTCATCATCATCAGCATCAACCCCATCATCATGCATATCAATCATTATCTTACCACCATCATCATCTCATGCATCATGCATATCATCATCACCATCATCATCATCATCACCAACACCATCATCATCATTACCACCACCTCAGCATCATCATCATCCATCATCAGTATCAATCAGCATCATCATCATCATCATCATCATCATTATCATCATCATCCAACAATCATCTCATCATCATCATCATCATCATTATCATCATCATCACATATCATCAGCACATCATCATCATCACTCATCATCCTTATCATTACCATCACATCTCAAATCATCATCATTGTCATCATCATTGTCATCATCATTGTCATCATCATCATCATTATCATCATCATTGTCATCATCATCATGTTCATCATCATCATCATCATCATCAGCATCATCATCATCATCATCATCATCATCATCATCATCATCATCATCATCATCATGATCACCATCATCCAAATCATCATCATCATCATCATCATGATCACCATCATCCAAATCATCATCATCATCATCATCATCATCATCATCATCATCATCATCATCATCATCATTATCATCATCATTGTCATCATCATCATGTTCATCATCATCATCATCATCATCAGCATCATCATCATCATCATCTTCTTCTTCTTCATCATCATTATCATCATAATCATCAATATCCTCATTATTTTCTCCTCTCCTTCATAGCTTCTCTCCTTCATCATCAACAACATCGTAGTCAACATTTTCATTCTCACCATTATCATCAACAACAACATCATCATCCCTTTTGCTCAGCTTTATCATTATTATTGGCATATTCCTAATCTCACTTGCTCTTTTTACGCGCGTCCTTCTCCATTTCCTCACGAACGAGCTCTCTTCATATTTCGATTTATTCTGATCAATAATGCTCAAATTATCGACATAGGATTTATAAATTTGGAGTAATCATGTTACTTCGAAACGCATATTTCAATATACGGCCTCATGTCAATAATACTTTGGAAATAATCAAATCCATTCCCAACCTAACAATCCTTACTTTGCTGGTGTATTACGAAAAGCTGGCCCCTTGATTGTGCTAACTTACATTCGTTAAACAAACGTTATTTCCCTGTGGAAGCAATCTGTGAGAAATACGTTTTCTTGTTAAAACACCATGTAGTCAACTCAGTCGTAACTTGATCTGCGTGAGCATGGCCAAGTTAAAAGTTTATATCCAAATAACAAGTGAAACAAGTATTGAGTCGCTGATCATTCACCATCGTTTATTGCCTCTCTCCACAGAGTTCAACTATCAACGAAACAATCCATCAGCTGTTCGAGGAGCTCGTTCATTTCTACACCAAACTCCGCAAAGATCTGATCGAGAACGTTCGATCACGTGATCCTGATCGAGATCAAAAGGAAGCACCTCATCGATGGCATTCAGATGAACAATTGGCCAATCAATATGATGAGTTAATGCGTCGGGTACGAGAGGTCAGGCATTGTGATCTTCCTCAGGTGCGAAAATTATTGAAGAAGGCGCACTCTTTGTCACGACTTTGGTCCGGGGACGGCGAAAGCCCAGTGCCATTCACGTTTGATGAACAAATCACTGAGCAAATTACCAGGCTACATCAAGAGGATATCAATCTATCTGATTCCGCTGACACCAGTTCAGAAGAACCACATAATGTGTTAACTGATTTATATACACCCACGTGTGCTTTGACAGACAATTCCCATGATGTCACAAATATTGATCCATCAAAGGTTGAAGATCGATTGCCCAAAGTCCAGGTCACACAACTCGAACAATCTCAGCGATCTCGAGAGAAAAAGCGAAAGAATAGAATTCGACATCAAAATCGAAGTCCATTGCAGCAAACACTACCGGTCGATACCATGTTGACTGGAGATGATGTAGAAAACCTGCATTCGTCAGACAAAGCGTTGAAGCATACCAAAATCACCGAAAGTATGGCTGAATCTGTGATAGAAATCAAAATGGCACATCCCTCAAGTCAGGTTAAAGATTACAATATCGAATGCCAGGTTAGCTACAATGCTGACCTTGCGATAAGAAGTAAACCAACAACAGGTACACTTGAAATTGCAGAGTTTCCTCTTGCAACGTCGTCTAGACGAGTTTCGAAGGAAGCGATACACAAACAAACGAATAACGATTCCGAGATGTCGGAATTTAACGAGGAAAGAATCAAGGATGATCACCTTCTTTCAAGCCAAAAAGATTCCGAGTCTGGGTATCGGTCGATGCGTATCACCGAACCGAGTCAACCGAACATTCACCCTGTTCCACAATTTTTAGACAGTCATGTTGATTCTGTCAAACAATTTGACGCGCAAGGCTCTCATGCAAACTCTGGCGATGACCTCTCGCAAAACTTCTTCCGTTCCTCTATGGAATTCATGCTGACCAATGAAGCTGTATCATCCTCTTTGGAATGGCGATTGCCGAATGTGACAGTTCAAACAACTGAGAACGGTTTTATTCCAGAAGATTCAAAAATTGAAAGTGACTTTGGAATTCGAAATGGAAGCTGCAATAATTCTCAAATTGACTCTATTAACAGCTGCTGTTTGGATGCTCAAAGCCATTTGCCCGAAACAAAATCACTTCCTCAGACCACAACACCACATCTAGCGAGCCAACAGACAACTGAAGCGACCTTTTCCTCTCCTTCAACTACTACAGTGATAACCATTCGCCGGACTGCCGATGATGGTACGATACCTGCTAACGCACCCACTAAAAGCAATCGAGCTAAAACATCTTTAAAAGTACACACAGGCGAAGCAGGCACTGAATCGAGAGATCAGTTGGAACTTCCTCATCTTAACAACTCGTCAACGAATTCAGTCAACGATACTCAATCTGGCCCACCACCGGCTTCATCATTACTCACCGCTCCACTTACAACTAAAACTTCTTTCGATGGACAAACAGAAACGAAAAACTTGATTAACGTGAAACCCAAGTCGAGGAAGACAAGGGTTACTCGTAAACAACGCAAGTCGAAAAGAGAAAATCTCACGGTTGATGAAGCCAGCCATACGGCAGAAATCAAAAATGGAAATCAATATGCACCGGACGCAAGCGTATTTAACAAATTGGGCAGTGAAGATCCGATTTTTGACAAAGTTGGTGAACCATATGGCACACAAGTCGATGTTACAGAAATCATGATGAAGGAGGAGATGATGCCAGCATCCGCGGATCCAAGGTTGAAGCAAATTCAAGATTCACTCAATCACGATCAGACATCAGATGGTATAGAGGCCAATTTGAACAATCAATACACCGATTCAAATCTTGTGCGAGGGTCTGAAGTCGCATTCGTAACTGATGTCGTCAAAGCCCGTAGTACAAGTGACGTATGTCCGGAGAATTCTAGCGGCGAACACCTTAAGCAAGACCAGGAAGCTAGATTATCTTACCAAAAGGATGATACGAAAAATCAGAGAGATTCTATCGACTTTCAACCTTCCCTTGCAAGAATATCAAATAATCAAGTTTGGACTACGGCTATTGTGATAGGCAAGCCCAATCAGTTGAGCAACGGAAAAGTACGTGTGGATCCCACGAGCAAGAAAAAACAAAATGTCTCTGCGGACGAGGATTATACTCTCAATGTTACACTCCCCCCGAACGTTGGCAGCATCAATGAAGTTCCCAGTTTACTACAAGATAATAAAAGGACGAGTTCTTCGAACGCGTTCGCATATGTCTCACCCGAAGGCAATCAAGCAGATACGCGTTTGACCGACAGCTGTGAGCATAGCCATCTAGAGTCGATCTCATCCGGGTTGTTAGAAACGACGTCGGAACGAAAATCAGAATCACTTATAAATGTGAAATCACCGACATCTAACTTTGGAGAGACCGGTGATCCTTGCGAGAAATCATCAACCGATCGTTCGAGTGACAGACAATGGTACTCTAAATTAAACAGCAAGGAGAAAAATGAAGGTGAGGGTTTGTTTAGAATACACCAAGATGACATTCAGCATAACGAGTCAGGGGATTCGTGCTTCCCTAACCGCCCAGTTGATATTGCCCAAACTGAGGGTCCAATCTTTGAAGAATTTCAAAGTGCAAAATTCAGGTCAGAAGAACATAATGACAATGTGTTTCTTCACCATACGAATAGTTCAAACAAGCGCAAGAAAGGATCTCCACCTGGAAGCGATGCGTTAATCGAATTTGCCTCTAAGAACACGCACCGCGTTTCGGCAGAAAACACTCATCACTTAAACGTTCCGAACGAACCACCAGATGGCGTTGAGCAACTAAATGATGTAACCGATGATCGTGAAAACTCCTACAAAGTGGAACATGGAAATCCGGCAAAAACCGCTTCGCTAGTAACAGACGAAGCACCCACAAGCAAACCTCCCGAACCTACCTGTAAGAAAGTAAAGGGTAAGAAGAAGAAGAAAAAGAAAAAATCAAATCAGGCTGAACACGGACAATCATCACCGTCTACATCGATTGCTTCTGAAGGACAACAATATGCACCGATACCGGCATCGCCTGTCAATTCACTTGCGCCGTTTCATTCAGGAGATCCGTTAAAAGAAACGCTTCAAATCACCCGCGAGGCGAAAGCAGATTCTTATCTTGACGGCGAAACGAAATATTTCCCCACAGTGGAAGAGAAAATGATTGACACAACTCCCACTCTTAACAAGAGTAATCTTGACGTGAGCGCTACGATTAACTCAGACGGGCATCAAAAACAGGAGTCGGACACAACAATTGCGTCAGATGGTTCTTCGTTTCCAAATGAAACGAACCAGCAAATTGGTTTCTCGAGTGCAAGTCGAAACGGTCATATGGCAATCAGTGAAGCCTCTGATGTGCCTAGTACCTCCGCTCCTTTACAACGTGTATTTATCGATATATATCAACCTGATTCAAAGCTCGACTTCACGTCACATGACACTGCTGAGGTGTCCGGTACGAATAAGGAAGATTCCAATGTGAACCATGTTCATTCTGAGTTAATTGATAAAAACCCTTCGTCTAATCACGTTTCCCATCACACCACTGTTCTAGATAACTCTAATGGTACTCGACGCACGGAAGTTCAGTTGCAGTTGTCTTGCGGTACTTCAAACATTCCCGGTAATGGCCTCGCACAGAATGATGCAATATCCTGCGAATTGTTGGATTCAAGACGATCGCCGGATGGCGAAACTTTGCTTGAAATTCCTCCGTTAGCAGATCACTTAAAGCACAATGGACAGTACAAAGATGTGAATGAATCTTTGCTTGAACAAAACCTAGGTAGTTCCCAGGAACGTGAAGATTATGGTTCCATTGTGGAAATCGATAAAAATTACTTTCCGAATAATGACGTGACGCGGGTATCGTTACTTGATTCGCTCGACAATTCACCGCATTTACAGAGGGAGAGTCCTCAAGGTGCTTCGGAAACTCAAATTGGCAGTGCTTGTCCTGCTACAATGATACCAACTGTACATTCCAACTTGGCACACCCCGAAATGTCTCCTATTGTTCAAAACTCAAGAACACGTGGATTAACGGAGCAATACTCATTAGGAATGCAACCGGACACAACCACTTCATCGGATGCTTTTCAAAGGGGGTTCTTCATTGATTGTAATGCGTCCCACAGCGAGATGGAACCTAACTCGGCATCACATATTGGGGATATCCACAATGATTCAATTGAGTACACACATTACGCATCTGAATGTATGAATAACAAAGAAAAACTCAAGAAATCTCATGCAAAATGCGTAACTTCAGGAAGCGTAACCAGTGCAGAAGCTACCGATGTGCTAGACTCTCAAGGAACACAAGATTCTTCAGGCCGAATTAAGAAACTCATTCCCAGAAACGCCAGCACCGATCGTTTGATTGTTGACACCGAGTCTTCTTTCGGATTTCCATTGTCAGGCAAACTTGACTGGTGTGATACGGCATCATTCGAGAGTAAGATTCCGGGTTATCAGGACTGCTTCAGTGCAGCTTCAATGTCAGTGTGCCCAGTGTCAACCCCTTATCGCGAATCAACATCAGATCGATCCTTTCCGTCTTTGATCTATTCACAATCGAGTGTTCCTAATGAGGGTGATTCTTCAATGTTTACACGCGGTCCGAATGCTTATTCATCTGGAAATAAACTCGAGCCAAAATTATCTGAGCCAGACCAACCTTGGTACTCTAAAGACATGAATACAGATCAGCCTCAACAAATGGACAAGAAGAATAGAATAATTCGGGTAGCTAGGCGGAAATTAAAGCGAAATACACCCAACCATATTGATACCACGGTCAAACACACGTTGCAAAGACGACCTTCAGATATCGACCAATCAAATTTGTGCATCAACGCAGTCGATCAATCAGAAATCTCCACACACAAAGTTCAAGAAATTTCACACCAACCAACCGTATACAAACCACCACAAACCTTGGAAAAATATACCGAGCTTAATACCGCTCAACCATATGAACCTATTGAAAATCGATTCCATTTGGATTCCAATGAATACGATATTGTTGACACCACTAATATGTTATTCGAAACTAAAAAACGGAATAACGGTTCGTTTGTTTCAAACAAACTTCCCAGCTATTCGGAAACTATTGCCATCGATCCAAACTCTTGTACTGTTTGGAAAGACGCAACAACAATGTATAACCGCAACGAGTCCCGTCATAGTTCCCCAACCTCATCTCCCACCTCTACACATTTTGATACATCAATTCAAAGTTATTTATCACACACTGATGACCATGCTGTCTTCACATTCCAACACCAACCGAACAGCCAATCCGTGAGCCACGAAACTCTTTCAACACAGACCAATGCTAACCACATACTAACCTCTACCAGCAAAACATGTGACCAGAGCACACAAACTGACGATACATCGCTGTCGTGTTCCGCTTACGATCGATCCTGTGTGGAAATTCTCTACTCACATGACAACCCCGTTGAGCAAGATAGACAGACTCAGTTTATTTCCGACTTGTTCGACGAACACGTGAACTATTCACAATCCGAATGCGGCATGGAGTGGAGGCGAGGCCGCAAGGTCTCACGATGTGTTCAAACCGATTCCTACCTTCGTCATGTGCCGATAAACGAAACGATACTGACACAAATGCATAACGAAGCCGAACAAAGAAAACGTGATCAATCCGATATGTTACATCCGATCGCGGGAAGAATCGGACAAATTCCCCTAGCGGTAAGCTTTTGTCGATCGCATTTAGAAAATTGATCGTTTTTTTTAATTTTAGTGATTTTTAAATGACCTTGAAAAGGTCACGCTTGAACGGTATTAGTTTCCTTGAAAAGAGGATTCCGTGTACTTTTCGTAGAATAATTTTGATAACTCTCATGGTCCTAATTTTATGCTTAAACAAGCAAAGAGCTGATGTCTGTATTCTGTTACGTTGAGCTGAATCAGAATTGATTTTAGCTATGAATACGCAAGATTTGCGTCTTGGTATTTCCGTCTTTGTTAATCTATATTACACCCGGTTGCCTGGGTTGTAATTTTCGGAACCGGTGATCTAACTCTAGGCTTTTTACAACACACTAAACATTATGCTGTCAAGGATCCTATTCTGTTAATAATTTACGACTTCTCCATTACGACAACACAAACCAAGGTCGCAATGAAGCCGAATTAATGCTTGTTATGTATTACCATATCTTATATCTAATGCATGACTCTACAGTACCTAATACCCTTTATCCACTTTGACCATTTAGGGTTTTCGATAGTTTTGAAAACCATGATTCTAGACAAACGATTTATTACTGTTAACTACTCGCAATGTAGTCTTATAAGTACTAACATTAACTGTGAAGGTCACACTATGAACTATAAACATTTCCCACATGCACTTTCATCTATGTAAGTCATCAGCCACCTGATTTTGATTGCGCGGTAAAATGATACCATTGGACACAACTGCAATTAATTATTTTATCGCTCCACTTTGAGTGTAAGGAAATCACGGTTTCACGTTCACTACAGTTTGAAAATTCTTAATTTTGAATTTGCAACAGTCTACTGGTTCTACAAAACACTAGTATGAACTACTCCAGTCTATTTAAGTTCGCGATGGCTTTGTACGTATCCCGTGGTATGCTGCAGAACCCAAAAATGCGTCACTTCGTTTTGACTCATAAAAAGTAAAAAATATAAATCCCTTGCTTTCGAATTTTCTATTCTCACCCGATGTGTTGCAACAACAGGAAGTTGCTGATGCAATGCAGGAAATAGAGACTACAGATTACAACAGCCAGTCAATCCACACAGTAAAATACTTATCTCAGAGTTAACGCGTGAACCTTTGGACATGTTGGGTGTCTCATAGCGTAAAATAGACGAATTACTTATAAGTTTTCAGTTTTGTTCGATAGGCTCGCGACACCATTCAGTACGTGAAAGTACGTGAACAAAAATAAGCGGTAGTGAGCTTGCTAAGCTTTGAAATACGCCAAACATATATGCGTTAGTTATATTTCGATAACTCACCAGCCTTTCAGAATTTTGACCTTTGCACTTTTATTCATGAATATCCCATTAATGATAAAGACTTCATTTGCAAAAGATTCCAATTTTATTGGCGTTTATTCTCTCTTCACTACACCGCGCGAAATGAATCTTTAATTTTTCATTTTTTACAGACTGTTACTCCAAACCGGATGACGGTTCCCGGGTGGTAAGTCATGTGAACAGTGTTTCATGATCAGCTGATTGTTCAAGGTCACCCATGTGTGTAATCAAGCGGTAATTAATAGTGCACATGGTTAACATCAGATCACACCAAAACGTGCAATATGCGCGTCACCACTAATCCATAACTAGCCTGTATTTTCAGAATTGTTGTTGGCCTCCTTCGGTCGATGTCGACCACGGATGTACATCACAATCGCATGAATCTTCATGTTCTACAACTTTTTGAATGACTAAACAATCCGATTCGGGAGGAACTATCTCTTCCGCAGCGCTAGCAACAATAGTAAGAACTCGGTTGTAGTGCGTCAGTTGCACGCCGGCGGCGTGATCTGCGTTCAGCAGCCAAGAGCTGTATCTTCTCCTCCCCAGCTTCAGGCGACGCTTTACACAATGCCTCAAATGTGACCGGTGAAAAAAAAGTTCTTCCCAACTCGCTGGGTCATGACAAGAGCCTTCATATCTCTTTTGCGAACGTCTTTGAACTGCAATGGTCGACTTCCTAATTGCAACTCACCATAGAGTAGATCTTTCAGAATACAACCATTTTCTATTCTGTAGACTTGACCAAGCCAACGCAGGCGGCGCTTTCGTAGTAGGGTGAACATGCTCTGTAGACCAGCTTTTTCAAAATGATGTGAACATTCTACTTAGTATTTCAGATTCCTGTGAGCCAAAATGTCTACACGATGAATCGTTCAATACATAGAAGGCTTTTTACTCAGAAACAATCATTTGGATGCTCCTCTACACAATCATTTGGATTCCCATAATTTTATTCGATTATCTTTGGTCTTGAAATCTTTTTTTACCATAGTTCTCTTTTCACTCATATTGTGTTGGTTACTTTATCTCTGTGTGGCTGGCTCTATAGGTGTATTAGCCGGCTTCTCCAATTACACCAGCCCACGCTCGTCGATCTAAGACGAGAACACTTCAGATTGTAATCTAGTCTCGTCTTCACGTTCGAATAGCGTAAACATCTTCTTGGATTGCTTGCTTAATCTCGTATGTTTTCAAGTGAAGTGACGAGGAAAGCTTGTTAGGATGCATGACAATGAAAGCCGCTGTTGCTCCACGAAACTTGATTGAATGCCTGTTCTATTCAAGGAGTAGACACCTCATCCAAGATTGTTCGTGCTTGCCGTTCGATTGATTTTGTAGCTATCAAGTCCTGCCCGTCGGCATCTTCAAGGATTTTATTTTACCATGGTTCCATGGCAGTAAACACTCGGTACATGCTCCTGGTGCGAAGATGATCTTCAATTGACTGCTTTAAGGATAAACACAGTGTACACGAAAGATTGTTTTCGTTTCAAAAACAAATATTTCTGATGTCTATGCATTATAAAGTACAAAGCGTTATCTTGGTAGTGGTTGAGATGATGACTTTGTTAAAAAAGAAGGAGATTTCCCCGGTTAGAAGCAGATTGTCGTATTTCATCAGTCACTGATTGCCCAGTCAATGTTACATTTTACGTTGGGTATTCTTTAAGCCATGAGACAACTTCAAGAAATGTGTCGGGAACAGCGTATGCCATTATACGCTGTTTTTATTGATTTAACGAAGGCATTCGACTACGTCAGCAGGGAGGGTCTTTTCAAAATGCTTGATTTGATTTGCTGCCCCCCAAGACTGCTAAAGCTCGTTATTTCGTTCCACTCAGGCATGAAGGGCTTAGTCCATTTTAACGGTTTCAGCTCAGAAGCCTCTGAAATTAACCGAGGCGTCAAACAAGGGTGTGTTCTTGCTCCCACGCTGTTCGGCATTTTCTTTGCTCTGCTTCTAAAGCACGCTTTCAGGAGGCAGACAGAAGCTATTTACCTACGCATGCGAAGTGATGGCAAGCTTTTCAACCTAAACCGGTTGAGAGCACAAACCAAGGCACGAAATGCGCTAATCCGTGACCTGCTGTTTGCCGACGATGCAGCCTTTATTGCTCACTCCCAAGAGCACCTCCAGTCTCTAACGCACTGTTTGTCGTCGGCATGCAAAGACTTTGGGCTAACAATCAGCATGAGCAAGACCAAAGTCCTTAGTCAAAGGACTGTATCGCCTCCCATCATAACTGTTGGAAACTGTCATCTTGAATCAGTACATCAGTTCACATACCTTGGTTCAATCATCGCGAATAACCTCTCGCTAGACACGGAGATTGATAAGCGGATTGGCAGAGCAGCTGTCATTATGTTCCGTTTGAACTCTCGTGTTTGAGTAACCGCAAGCTGACTGTAAACACAGAGATGATGGTATACAGCGCGTGCGTACTAAATGCTTTACTGTACGGCAGTTAAACCTGGACCACCCACGCAAGACACGAACGGAAGCTGAATGCTTTCCATCTACGAAGCATCCGTCGTATCTTGAACATATCGTGGATGGACAGTGTGACTAATGCTGGAGTGCTTTCAAAATCTGGTCTACAGAGCATGTTCACCCTATTACGACAGCGCCGCCTGCGGTGGCTTGATCATGTCTACAGAATGAAAAAATGGTCGTATTTCGAAAGATCTACTCTATGGTGAGTTGCAATTAGGAAGTCGACCATTGGGCAGACCGCACTTGCGGTACAAAGATGTTTGCAAAAGAGATATCAAAGCTCTCAGTATTGACACCGCGAGTTGGGAAGAACTTGCTCTTGACCGCTCACATTGGAGACATTGTGTAAAGCGTCGTCTGCAAGCTAAGGAGGAGCAGATACAGCTCTTGGCTGCTTAACGCAGATCACGCCTCCGGCGTGCAACTGATGCAATACAACCGAGTTCTGACTATCATTGCCAGCGCTGCGGGAGAGATTGTTCCTCCCGAATCGGACTGTTTAGTCATTCCAAACGCTGCAGAACATGAACATTCACGCGATTGCGATGTACTTCCATGGTCGACATCGACAACAACATTCTTTGAGCGAATGCTCACTTCGTTCCATTTTTGAGCAAGGGGGAATTTTGAATGAAATCGTACAAACTGATGCACGATTCCGATCCAAGAAGGTTACTGTTTGCGTATTTGGCGAGTGTTTTCAAGCACACCTCTGAAAGAATCTAGTGAGCACTGACTAATATCGATTAAAGCAAACTTGTAAGCATCTATATAAAATTTGTGTTCACTATGAAGCTTGGTTTTATCGCAATGTTTTTTTCCTTTCAGGTTCAATATACCCCGACGAAAGTGTTGTCTAATTCCTCTCTTGTTATTCCTCATTTTGACAACATTACTCCTGGTTTGCATTCTACTTTATCCCCGCTGTTATGCTGCATTTTCCCCGTCTCAATCATCGCCTTGTATGGAACAGTCATTTATTTGGCGCTATCTGTTAAACCCACTGAAAACATTTCGATTCAATAGCAAACCGTTTTAACGAACCATTATGCATTTTGCATTGCATTGCAAAAAGATAAACAATCCCAAATAATCCAGCTCTCTCGATACAAACCTCGAAAGTGTACCATGGCTCAAACGTTGCGAATGCAAATGGGTCATTTCGTTTTACTCCCCCGAGAGCTCTTGTCATTTTCTTTCTCATCATCCACGATGCACTTCACCCTGCCATCGAGCACATGTTGCTTTTGATTTGTATCTTGTATTTTTTCTAATCGATATTTTCTACTTCTTCTGACTGGAATCAATAAATGTGTTTCTCACCATTGTTTGTTGTTGTTAACAAAGCGAAGCGATACTGGTGGCTCAGTGATCGAAATATTAGGAAGTGGGATAGGTTCAATCTTGTGTGGTGTTACATTTGCTCGCGTTTTTCCGTCATCGACTAGTGCTCATCTTCAATCACGTTTACATAATTATAGAAGAGAATTCTTGTAGCTCAGGGCGTGGGTATTATTCAAATGGTGTTAACCGAGCTGGTATTGCTTGTTTAGGACGTTTCGTCATCAAACTAGAGATGACAACATCAGCAAAAATTCCTTCGAAGTGACTCGTGAGTATGATTCGCGGGCTTTAATACGGCGTTCGTCTGTCCATTCATTGGGTCAATCACGTTGTTCATTGTTAATCTTTTTTGTTACCGATTTCCTATTGGCTCGTACGTGGCAACCAATTGGAAGTGTTGGTTGATCGATGATCTTGTCCAGTGCCACGCATCGAAGAATTCTCTTAAGTAGCGATTGCGACCTTTGGCGATCATCTCAGAGCTATTCCAGTCAAAGTGGTGTCCAAATCGTTCTACGCGTCTCAAGATCGACAAAATGTGGTTGTGACGTCGAACCGCTAACTGAATTTCATGTAACATTAATCGTAATAGGTCAGAGCATCCAGAGTCTAGCCCGACTTTGGTCCTAACGTCTATTTCGAGGACGCTTTATCCAATATTAATCACGTCAATTCAAAATGGTATTTCATCAATTTATTTCGTCACAATTCACCCCCCAAGAACAAAGCATTAACCATGACCTCCTCTTGATTCCCGTAAAAACGCCAATTGCTTGAAGCGTTTACTACACACATAACCAAGAACAAACACCCACCAATCTTGTATTGATGAATTCCGTTCACCAACAATAACATCTACCTGGCTGTGTAGATTGTCACTTTGATCTGATGTCCAGGTAATCTCATGTCAACCGTTTCCTTCCACGCCCCCTTAGGCTCTTTTTTAACCAACTAGGAATGGTGTATCGTTTGAGAGATGCAGATGTTCTTAATCCGTTTCTATTTCCAAACAGGTAGTCACTCAAATCGTTCTAATGTAATTCTCCCCAAACCCACACATTCCAGCGATTACTATCGTTGCGACGCTTTCCCATCGTGTCCTGTGCCGGAGGATGTTGTACTGTTCTGTATTTTACGCATCTACAATCCGATTTTGCCAACTGAAAAGAGTCTTCGGATTTTGCACATGTTTTTTTTATCGATTTGCTATCCAACCGAGGTGGGGATTAAAGTTTACACTCTTTCCGACTAGTGTGCAACTGCTGAAGACAATTGACCCTCACACTCGAGATTGACAAACCCAAGTTTGCAACAATGCCACTGCGAAGAAAATGTCAAATTCGAATAATTTAACAGCATTATGTGGTGAATTTATATCAGGCGATGCCAATCAAATAACCAGACGCGACTAACATCATCATTTCTGGGGCATGCATTGGCTCCAGGAGTCTAAGCTAGCAGCAAGCATCTTCATAGATCGATGAATGCTGCTGAAATTTCTGCCTAGTCAGTTTGACCCCATTGGCTCCCTGACTTCGAAATGGGAAGAATGTTTGCTACCCCAAGGTTCAGTTTGGTATGCGCTTGATTATTTCAGCGCACAGATACTTACAAATAGTTATCAAATTTTACCGCTTATTTAATGATCGACACGTCAATTAATAATTGTGACAAAGGATATCTTAATCGATATTCTGAGGAGGGAATGTCACATGCGTGCATTTGTAAATTAGTACAGTATTCTGAAATTAAAGCTGTACCAATAATTTGTCACCGAGATTGCGCTATATTTAAAGGGCACTGCACTCTCTTCATATATATATATTCTAAGACTATGCGATACTGTACCATACGCTGGGCCTGCGATGTCCCAAAATACCCTTGATTAGAGATCACGGATACACCGAGAGTTTTGTGAAACGCCAAGTAATGATGGTGGAAAAATAGAGAAAAACTGGCTAGCCACGGTATGTAAATCTTATGCCAAAGGTGTTTCTGAAGCGATAAGTAGAATCTTGAACACTACGGGTGACATATTAGAAAGGTAAAACTCTTCACTCGTCCTGGGTACACATTTATATACCTTTATGTAGCTCTAACAATTGGGGTCAAGTCCAAAGATTGCTCTTGTGTGCACATAGGACAGTCAGCCAGGGATATTGATACCATAATTAAAAAAAGAAGAACAAGAATAGTATAAAGAAACTCCACAAAATGAGACGGCTTGTCAGTCTCGAATCAAGGACTTAGCTTATACTGAATAATTGCAGGACACCCGTCAAAGTGTTGACCTAATAAACGTAGAAGTACTGCGACGTAGCATTAAGCCTTATATATGGAACGCCTGCACGCAAAGGCAGTAGAAATCGCGAAAACCGGAAGACATGTTGTCAATAAGGTAGATAGGGCAAAGATATCCACGATATGGCTCTCGGACAAATGGCATTTCAAGTTAAATTTAATATTATTTCAGCATCAGTTAACTATCATTAAGTTTTTCGTTCAGGTTGAATCGTGTTCATGTGGGCCAGTGTCAATTGACCTTTCCATCAGCCTCCAAGAGGTGCAATTTGCTATCCAGAGGCTGAAAAATGAGAAGGCACCGAGTGACGATGGAGTGTATGCCGAACTGCTCAAGGCGGAAACCGAATTGACACCGAAAGTTTTGCGAGACCTATTCCAGAACATCTGGGATGCTGGCGGACGCCTGGCGTTCGGGTACTATAATCAAACTTCCGAAGAAAGGTGACTTGAGCTACTGCACCAATTGGCGAGGTATTACGCTTCTATCAGTTACGAGCAAAGTATTCTGCCGCATCATTCTCCGACGTGTCTCCAATGCAGTTGAATCCATTTTACGACAAAGAGCAAGCCGGGTTCAGGAAAGGAAAATCTTGCATTGACCAAATCTTTGTCCTCCGTCAGATCCTGGAGCAGACACATGAATGGAATGCAGAGCTATGTGTGGCCTACATAGACTTTCAGAAGGCTTTCGATAGCGTTCATTGACCAGTGTTATGGAAAATCCTCCGTCATTACGGTATACCATCAAAGATAGTAAATCTCATAAAAGCCTTTTATGAGAAGTTTGAATGCCAAGTCGCTCATAATGGAATGCTCACTCAAAAGTTTGAGGTTCGTACGGGAGTGAGGCAAGGATATATCCTCTCACCGATACTCTTCTCTCTAACAATAGACTGGATTATGAGACAGGTGACCGATGGCAGGGCAGCATGCATTCCATGGACCCCAGCGGGACCGCTAGAAGACCTGGACTATGCGGATGATGTTGCCCTCTTGGCGTGCAAGATCAGTGACATCCAGAGCAAGAGCGATCGACTATCCGGAATTGGCAAGACGGTGGGTTTAGAAATTAACGCTGGCAAATCGGAGGTAATGCGGAAGAATGTTCCTGAGCTATCACCAGTGTTCGTGGACGGTCAACCGCTCAGTGAGGTTACAGATACAGTCTACCTTGGGAGCAAACTGACTGTAAATGGTGACTGTGAAGATGAGGTCAGGAGAAGGATCGGTAAGGCGAACCAAGCATTCTGCATGCTGAATTCCATTTGAAAATCCTCCGCTCTCAGCATTAACACGAAGATTCAGACTCTTCTGAGTGTGTTGCTGTATGCATCGGAATGCTGGAAGACGACTACTTCCATTGAACGCAGAATGAACGTGTTTAAAACTAAGAGCTTGAGAATGATTCTTCGAATTTTTTGGCCACACACCATTTCGAATGAAGAGCTCCTGAGAAAAACTGGTCTGGAGGTGGTATCTACCGTAGTCAAAAGACGACGGTGGAGATGGTTCGGTCGTGTCTGCAGGATGGATCCCAGTTCGGATACGAAGGTAGCCATTCACTGGCGTCCGCAAGGTAAACGAAAAAGGGGACGGCCCAAGGAAACTTGGCGCAGAACGTTGGAACGCGAACTACATGCACAAGGATTCACGGTGCAAACGGCAACGGAAGCAGCGGCAGACCGCAACCACTAGCGTGAAGTTGTCTTCGCCTCATGTGCCACCCGGCACGGAGAGGACTGAGTGAGTGAGTGAGTGAGTAATGCACACTGTGCTGAGTACGTAGGCCAATCGATACGGTGTTTGCTTACGCGCATTGGTATCCCTAGGG
This sequence comes from Atriophallophorus winterbourni, assembly GCA_013407085.1. Classification (NCBI taxonomy): domain Eukaryota; kingdom Metazoa; phylum Platyhelminthes; class Trematoda; order Plagiorchiida; family Microphallidae; genus Atriophallophorus; species Atriophallophorus winterbourni. The sequence continues at coordinate 37,918 of JACCGJ010020873.1, forward strand.
TTTCATTATGTCGTTTAGTGGTAATTAGAGATTGAGTGAATGTGTTGCTTGATAATATTAGTAATGAGTGCTAAGGAATTTGAACTATGTTCTTTCCATGTATCAAAAAGTGATTTCGTTTTTTCTTGTGGCACGTTATTGCGACAATAAAACGTTACATTAGGCGCACGAAACAGGAGCTAAAAAATTTAGATTGAAAAGTTTTGAAGGAATGCGACAACACTTCCTGTGAACAGCGCTATGATTTCCAACACTCATTTCCCGTGGAATAGAGAATTTCAACAGTACCTGAGATGATGCTTTTCAATTTCTCCAAATCGGCTTCGTAGCAATGGTGAATAGTGAGCTCTTGCACCTTAAAAAACGAAGAAATTGACGGGGATTCTGCAGTTTTGTTCTGTATCTAGATGTGAGCTAGCTATGAGTGAAGACGAAAATCGCGTGTATCCACATTCCCTTACTGTATGACAGTAGAACGAAAACCACTCATGAAGTTCACCAACGAAAGGTAAGAGCTTACTAAAGGGCGAACATCCATCGTATAATAAACCCAGTATGCAGACAAGGAGGCAAATGTTGCAGTGTTACCTGAAGATGGTTTAAATAGCATTGGCTTACGGCTTAAACACCCTCAACTGAGTTCGTTGTTTCCTGTTTAGACAGTGGAGAACGTATTACTTTTAATAAAAATCCTACTTTTTGTAAACGTCCATCAACGGGAATAATTTCTTTTTCAGCATTTCATACCAACATCTACAATACAAGGATAAAAAAATAAAAAAACCGATCTGACCAACATCAACGATTAAACAAAAATCAATGTCCAAATATCCCTTCAACAACTATGCTCATCAGATCTAATCGGTGTTAGCTTACACTGTATCCGATAGGAAGACCTGACACGGGGATCTGTTCGGTTGGGCGTCCACAACAGATGTTGCTGGCTCCTTCTGGACTGGTCGGACAAACAAAGCTACTCAAATGTGCCAGTCTGGAGAACAGTTCATAAATGCTTAATTGCGATCGGTCAAACGGTGGACGGTAGCTCAGGTCGTTCAGGCATGGGACTACAATGGTGATAGTCGGGGGTTCAAATCCCACCTGATATGCACTGTTTATGAGCTCAAATGAGAGCGAAACTCGAGTCCAGTGCTTCCATTATGGACCGTCGTGATCAACTTTGAGAATCGTTCGATGGGCTTGGCACAGATGAGTAGTCACAAAATATAACCAATGTCACGTGTTATTGCTTAAAATAATTGCGTAGATATAGATATTGGCCAAAAGCAATGAGAGATGACTAAATAATCGTTTTCGGACACATAAGTTTGGTCTGAGGATTTTGATCGCGATAGTCTCAACTGTCCACAAACCATTTCAGTCAACTCTTCGTGTTACGTTGTGAGGATATCTGTGAACAACTGAGGACGCCTCTCTAGGTTTTCACACAGTATCCCATGTTAATCATATGAGCATGTAATTTAACAATCTACGAATTGAGAATTATCGTTGGTAAAACTAGATCACTATTACACGTCTTTTATCGAGAAGGTAGAATCTCGCCACGTTGGAGAACGTTAGTTTGCCAAGCGATCATTATGCAAACGGCAAAGAATAAAAAAACCAATTAATTAAACGTGAATCGCTTGTTAAAATCATCTCGCATATATCGGCTACCAGCCTGTTCCATTCCAAACGTTGGGTCCTTTGGACTGACCTTACCGAATCTCGTATCGTACAGTAGCGATTGTTGCTCACCATTTTATCTTATTTTCAAACAAGCCGTTCTTAAAAACATTCTCGTGCGATTTTAATGTTATCCGAATGCTTGTGAGTATGCGATTGCTATTTTCGGACATTTTGGAGCTTTCTGCTGTTGAATTTTGCTAGAGAATAGTGTTCTAGAGATCGATCAAAAATTCTCGATTGACATTATTTAAAACGGCACTACACACTTTACAATGGGGAACAGAAGATGTACCCAAACCGTATATGGATACCTTGAATGAAGATTAGACATTTTTGTTTAAAATTGCCAGACAACATGTCGATAAGCATGCTAAAAGGTGAGTTTAATAAAACGATATTTTAAAGTGAGGAACAAGTTCAGCAGTTCCGTTTGGAGTGTGGTATTATCAGCTTGCAACCATGACCACGGCTGTTGTTTGAAGTTCTAAGGAGGAATAATAAGTTGAGGGGGTGCTAAGCAGGAGTTAGTATTTGGTATGCGAGAATGAAATAACCCCGCATTCTTCTTTGTGCAAGTGTCCTCAGCTCCATTCGTCTAAGTCGCTCGGCGAATGGCGAATGTTTGAGTTCATTAACAAGCGTTGAAGCTCTCTGATATACGCAATCCAAAAGTAAAATGCTTTTTGGAGCCATGGTGTCCAGGCTTGTGCATCATAGTCTAGAATCCAGTGTATGTATGTGTTCATCATGAGAAGAAATTACCCCGGGGATACGCGTCCAAATATCCACCGTAACATGCCGAGCAACCGAGACGCACTTTTGTAAACGGCTTCGTATTTTAGACAATATTTCAAACAACCACAAATCCAGACACTCAGGTACTTTTTTCCAACGAGTACTTTGGGATTTTGTCGCCGAGCTTGAATGGATAGGAAAAGCCAAGGTCACGACCGATCTGAATGATCTTTGACTTTTGCATATGTAATGGCAGTTCATTTTCGGATGACCAATTGTACAAGGCATTCAAATCGTTTCGCAGCAAAACACAATCATCCGCATTGCTGATTTACCTGCATACTTTTATATCGTCAGAAAATAGAACCATCTTACTACCATTTGGTATTGGCAAGTCGTTCATATAGATTACTAACAGTATAGATCAATCCCTGATACTTGTGGAACACCACTAGTGACATCGATTTTCATCGATAATAGGCCGTCCACACGAACGCTGATGTGTCTGTTGCTGAGATAATCTCTTATCAATTCGTATAGTCTTCCAACAATACCGTGTTTCTTTAGCTTGTTAAAGAGTAAATTATGACTAACTCTGTCGAAAGCTTTATAAATGTCCAGGTATCACGCATGAATACCGCCCCTCCCGCATCTTGAATCTTGAATCTTCATGTTACGAGAGATCTTTGAAAGATTTTCTTTTTCTTCGTTTCATCCAGTGATGATACGTATATGCACCCAGTTCTGGACTATGCTGCCCAAGATTGGACGCCATGGCTCAAAAAACATATTTTTCTTCTATACCGCGTGTCATCGTGCGTCTAAGCTTGTCAAATGATTTCAAACATATGCCATAGTAAACCTCTGCGAATTACGGGTTCAACAACGTTAATTATAGATAGATTTTTAACAAAAAGCGAATCGAAAGCTTATTCAAAAGTATATTTTTAAAACGATCAAGAACTCTAATCTACAAGGTGGTCAAAACTTGTGATGGACCTGCTTTACGTTTGGATTTTTTCTGCGGAATTTCTAAGAATTTGGGAATAATTTAACTTGTTTTCTATCAACAGCTTTTGTGTCAGCTGATTGGTCAACGTTTGAATGTCGAGGTCATCCGTTCAATAACTCTTGACGCATAATTATTCAGTACCATCAGGTATCATCCATTCTTGTCGGAACGATGCGTATACAGAAAAGTTCGCTAGCAACATTTTGGAGACCTCGTTTTTAAAAGATCAGTTGGCAAATCTATCGAGAAAGCCTGTTTCACGTACACAAGACTTTTAAACTTGGAGCGGGGCCTTTGAATCGGCCGTGCTCAAAATTAATGTTTTCATGCGTTTTTATTTTTTCAGTCAACACGGAACCTTTTGTTTTTGAAACGTTTTAACATGTCGCGAACATGTAAACGAAGGACGTTTGATGCCCCGCACGCTTTAAATGCTGCAAAATATTTTTATTTTGAAGGATGGGGAATTTGCTGCGCCGGTCAGAAAAATGCGAGAGAAAACTCATACATGGAGGTTTAAAAATCGTGCAGCATGACTTTTCACCAACATCCATCACAATCACAAAGCCTAATGTCTGCAGACGAAACCGAAGCTGTTTTGATTTTGAATGTGACTGGCAATCTCAAATTTTCCCATCAAAGTTTGACGTCCCTCTTATGCGTATTGAAATTTTGTGTTAAAACTATTTTGATTAACTGAAAATTCGTTTTAACGAATAAAGTTTTCTTCTTCTTCTTCTTCTTCTTAAATGACGTTGAACTTGTCATAAATGCCTGGTTGTTCTCCTTTGTCTAAAATTACACTATACAATTACAAACAATCAACTGAGCACTTTATTTCGAACTTGCTATCCTATGTGAGCTCCTTCGTTATCCTCTATTGTCTGTTTAGTGAGCATGTGGTGTAAAGTTTTAGGCTTCTATCGGGAAAGAGCGGGAGTATCGATCAGCTGCTAAACAGATTTCTAGCGAACCAACGGTTACGATCGTTAGTTGACCGGGTATAACATTTCACTGTGAATGATTGAGGGGAGATTGCTACACTCGCTGAACGCGACTTGATGTGAATTGAGATTTTGAACCATGCTCACTATAAACAATGGACATCACCAGCATATTGAGGTGAATAGGTCGGCACGAAATCGATTGTCAAATCAATACGAAGTGAAAACCGGGACAAACAGTTTGAGGTCAGTTTTGTGGTTACTTGATGTGTCTATATGTGATAAGCGCGCGTTTTAATCCAAGTTTTAATAAATAAACGCGGAGTTGGTCAGGTTGACCTTGTGGTGGCTGATCCAGCGGAGATTTCCCTACTAACTGCGTACGCCTTTTGATTATTGTACCCAACAAACCGGAACACACTTTTCAGATCCAAAACAATCAGACGATAGACTTGTCCCAAAATAGAACACGTGAGCGGCGTGAATAATATATTCAAATTATGTACATATTTACACGTATCATTATAACAAATCGATGACGAAATATGTAGGATTATTATAATAAAATATACAATGATGAAAACACCATAATCTCAAGGCTGAATAGGGATGCGATTGTTGTGTGAATCACTGGGGTTTGAAGTTCAAGCAGCCTATGTGGTTTGGGGTCGATCGACCTGATCTAATCACTCGGCTACTGTTCCGGATTATCCGCTTTGAAATGAGTATTTAGAAGTGATAAGGCCTTCTCTTTATGACGGGCCATGATTGAAAACTCAACTCTGCACACACCGCGGATTGTAAATTCGAAACAATAATCAACGAATCGCCATGAAGTAGGCGAGAGTCTCGTGTTCGATGAAATAATTTCGTGAACACTAATCTCAGTGTTCTGCTTATATTTATGTGCCTTGATTCTTGCAAAACCGTTTGGAAAATTTCAGTAGTGCCATGCAGTGAGATTGCTACACATCTAGACTTTACCATGTTTTCAACTGAAAAGGTTTCGCAAGAAGCCATGACATATGCGGCTCATTATTTTGTAAGAATAATTCAAGGTAATTTAAGGTTTTTAATGGTCTAAAAAGCAACAAGCTTAACATTAACCATAGGATGGTAAAATATGAAATTTGAGTGTATAAACAATATAAGGAAGTAGATTATACTCTATATATAACTGTTCGGGAAACGAATAATGCAATAAAAATTCGTCTAATTTCGTTTTAAATTCATGCAAGCTAGTGGATTGAGCAACGGTTGAAGGTAAACTGTTCCAAGTAAAACAGATACGGACAGAGTAAAAATACCTTCTATAATTCAGGCTAAGAATGAGCAATACCAAAGTACTTCGTCAAGGGATGTTATCGCCTCCCATCATCACTGTTGGAAACTGTCAACTTAAACCAGTACATCATTTCACATATCTTGGTTCAACCATTGCGGATAACTTCTCGCTAGACACGGAGATTGCTAAGCGGATTGGCAAAGCAGCTGTCATTTTGTCTCGATTGAACGCTCGTGCTTAGTTTAACCGCAAGTTGACTGTAAATATGATGGTATACAGGGCATGTGTACTAAATGCTTTACTGTACGACAGTGAAACCTGAACAACCCACGCAATTGAAGCTGAATGCTTTCCGTCTACAGAGCATCCGTCGTATCTTGAGTATATCGTAGATGGACAAAATGACTACCGCTGAAGTTTTTTCAGAAGCTGGTCTACAGTGCATGTTCACCCTACTACGACATCGCCGCAGGCGGTTGCTTGGACACCTCTACAGAAGAGAAAATGGTCGTATTCCAACCGAAGGAGGCGAACAACAGCAGGTTAATTATTATTTAGTAAGGAATTCCTAATACCCGGCTTAAAAGAAGTGCCGGCATTCGCGTCTAACTAATTTTTTATCTGCTAAGTTCCTTTGGTTGAGGTCGCTCATGATGTACATACCCAGCGTATAATGGCTTCACAGCGTTATGAATGACTACACAGTGACTAACAATCTCTCACATAGCGCTCACAACATTAAGCAGTAAAAAGACCTTATCCGGTGATTGCATAACTAAAGAAACTTGTCTCCACAAACCGAAATGCTGTTTGGCACGGAGCTTTATGTAGTCAACTTTCAAAATCGGAACCTAGGATCGCTAGAATTATTCTTCTCCCTTAACAGGCTGATGGGTTCATAGATTCTGTGTTAAACGCCGTTTTTAATCGCAGTAGCATTCATTTTTACGACTACTCCGCTTACGACTGGGTATCCCAAGACATGCAAAGGTAGCGACATTCGAAGTAGGGCGTTCAAGTTTAAAGACGCATGCTTTTTCACAGTGCCATTGCGAATATTGAAATTACAAGAGAGAAAAAACCAATGCGTTTCCATTCCGGACAGCCCGACTCGAACGAATTATTCAAATACTAGCTTGCTTCATATGCGTCCCGTCTTCATCTTTAGTGATTCAGTACTTTCACATCCATTTTGACTCACCTTGTGCAAAGTTCACCTGAGATTTAATTTCATGTTATTTGTGATAATGGAACGCATTATTACAACAAATCAACGTGTATTTCGTTTCTAATAAAAATAAAAAATAATAGTTTGGAAAATATATCTTTAGGACGTTGTATTATGATCGTTTCATGCATGAGATTCTACCCTATGAAAACATTCTTTATAAATCTTGAAAATTTTGTTCCTCTTGCAGTCAAATTATAAATATTATCAATAGTGATAATTCCCATCCGCTGCATTTCGATCTCCTTAAAAGTCAAGCTTCTTCAAAGACTAGATCAATGCAGACCATATTGTTTTCTTGAATTTTTTTTATGTCGGAGGTCCTATATGCTATTTGCATCATGACACATTTGCCAGAAGGAACCACTTATTGAACAATTACGGTTATATTATCTCGTTGCTATTCTAGGTAAATTTTGTTGGATTATATTTTTGTGTATTATGTAAAGAATTCTTCGTTTTTTAAAAAAGTTTGAAGCTCAAGTTTGGGAAAGTTAAGAATAAAGCTGTTCCCTTCCTTCCGTCCTTCATTCCTTCCACTCATATTAGGCATTCCAGAGATACCTTAATAAGTAGGGATCCAAAATCAATGTTACAACTGAAATAAATTTGATCGACACATAAAAGCCCTGAACTACAGTCTTACGCAATCCAATCGACACGAATGCGGTTTTGAGGTAAGCAACTTGGCACATTCAGAAACGGTATTCCATATAAAATAGGTAAATATAAAAGCCACCGTTAAATAGGTTTCTTACAAAGAACCACGATGTCCAAATAGAGAGAGAGATTATTGAACAAGAGTGAACATCCAAAAGCGGCTGTGAGCTAAATTTTACACAGATTCACAATCAAGATCAAATCTAGAATGTATGTTAAACACCTCACATTTCTAAAAAGTTGAACATTTGTGTAACAGACTACGGATGAAAAGTGAGCGGTCACGATTTTATACGTCGACTTACTGATCGATACTAACTGTAAGAGTGTAATTAAACTTAAATTGCACCGGGTAAAATACCCGTCACGAAGAACAAAGTTTATCCGGCAACGGTTTCTATATTTTAAGTCAAAGATGCGTCCAAAAGAATAAGTAGAATCTTGAATAACAATGGAAAACTAGTGATCTAAGAAGGAAGCAGAAAGATCCGCATCTCTTAGATAATCTACGTTCAAGCTGCTCGACGAACCAAACGCAATGGTTGCCCGAGGGTTTGTATGAAGCAAACATCCAGAAAATATTTTATTAGGATAAACGATAACCAAACGAGCACATAGAAGCAATCTGGCAATTCCAGTTGATATCAATCACTGACCAGCGATTCAGCTCTAGCTGAATACGTTCTGGATACGAATACTTCGCTTTGGGATTTAAAGCGAAGCGAAGTTGCGAAGCGAAGCGAATATTCGCGAAGTACACTTCGGATATTCGCTTTGATACTATTCGCCATTGCGAAGGGCAGTTAGGGCACTTCGAAAATTCGCTTCGCACTTCGCTTCGCTCCAAAAAATTGACATTGGTTATTGTCTGTTCTGGATGCAAATCATAGTGTGAATATCTTGATAACGGAGAATCGATAAGGCCAAGGGTAAAACCTTATACAGAGTGAGCTTCACTGCTGAGACGTCTGATAAAATGCATTCACTAATGCGAGAAGCAACTGGTTTGGACTGACTTGGGAACAAGCCGACGCCCATTTATGTAGGGAAGGACCATTAATAAGCATGACCCAGAGTTCTTGCCTGGATTAAGCAAGCAGACTAATCGGGCCGCGGACGTTGATCACATCTTCACACAGCCAAAACAATCAAGAGACTAAACTACATGCATGAGAGGTGATCTTCACTGTATCTATTAACAAGCTCAACGCCTATAATGACCTGACAACGTGCAAAGAAATTTGAGAGCAATCGGTTAGAACAGGTTTTGGACAAAGTTTCACTTCTAATACAGAAGCTTCGTCAGATCAAGGGTGATAGTCTGGACATGGAACATGACTAAGTAGCAGTCAACCCACTAACACTGATTTGACCTTACCGATAAATGACCTATAGTACGCCTACAGTGTGTCACATCTCATAGGAATGACCAGAATCAGTGGTCGATTTGCCTACTAGTGTGTATCCACATCAATTCAATGCACGTGAACACGGTCAAGGTCAGTTGACACAGCGGCCCACATGCGTAAAAATGCATCACTAACGGGGCTAAGGTTGAGCTATTTTGTGAAGAAAAACAAAAATCTAATTACTAGTACGTATAAGTTGAATAACAACTATCTACCTTCGCATCAATGCCGAGAAATTATTTAGACAATTGAACGGTTGGTAATGGGTTCACCGATATCTACCGTACTTGCGAACATGTATATGGAGCATTTCGTGAACGAAACCAAAATTATGATGGCGCTATGTTGATGACACGTTTGTTATCATCAAGCGAGATCAGTTAGAGGCCTTCTTCTTCACATAGAAAATGGAATATTGCACAGTCACTCTTCCATTTTTGGACTGTTTAGCACAAAAAGTAGACGTGAAAATGTTAACTTCTGTCTGTCGGAAACCTATCGATACAAATGCTGTACTACGATACACATCCGCTCATCCAATACAGGTATTCAGGTACATAGCGATGAAAGAGACTGAAAACAGGCGCATTGTGAAGCGAGCCATAGACCATGTTTATCCAAAACGTTTTGTAAAACGCCAATCGATGAAGGTAAAATACCCGTAACAAAAATCGGAGAAAAATTGGTGAGATGCAGTTTGTATACCGTATGTAAAATGCACATCTGAAGCGATAGGTAGAATCTTGAACCAGGTTTCCTTTCGCAAAACTTATAGGTAAAGGAAAACTATCCGTTCGGTTCTGATGCACCTCAAGGATAAGACACCTTTATCTAGCGGTATGAACAACATCTACAGAATCAAATGTAATGATGTTCGAGGGTTTATATAAGGAATACTTCCAGGGAAATTCATACTAGAATCTAAGAACACCGAAAGCGTTTCCAGAGACAGACCTTATTCGTGATTCCGCCTTGGCCTTGGATACGGGCCACGGGCAAAAGAGATATGAAAGCTCTCAGTATTGACACCGCGAGTTGGGAAGAAGTTGCTCTTGACCGCTTACATTGGAGACCTTGTGTAAAGCGTCGTCTGCAAGCTAAGCAGGAGCAGATACAGCTCTTGGCTGCTGAACGCAGATCACGCCGCCGGCGTGCAACTGATGCAATACAACCGAGTTCTGACTTTCATTGCCAGCGCTGCGGGAGAGATTGTTACCCCCGAATCGGACTGTTTAGTCATTCAATAAGTTGTAGAACATGAAGATTCATGCGATTGTGATGTACATCCGTGGTCGACATCGACCGAAGGAGGCCAACAACAATTCTGAAAATACAGGCTAGTTATGTTTTAGTGGTGACGCGCATATTGCACGTTTTGGTGTGATCTGATGTTAACCACTGCAGAACATGAACATTCACGCGATTGCGATGTACTCCCATGGTAGACATCGACAACAACATTCTTTGAGCGAATGCTCACTTCGTTCCATTTTCGAGCAAAGGGGAATTATGAATGAAATCGTACAAACCGATGCACGATTCCGATCCAAGAAGGTTACTGTTTGCGTATTTGGCGAGTGTTTTCAAGCACACCTCTGAAAGAATCTAATGAGCACTGACCAATATCGATTAAAACAAACTTGTAAGCATCCATATAAAATTTGTGTTTACTATGAAGCTTGGTTTTATCGCAATGTTTTTTCCTTCCAGGTTCAATATACCCCGACGAAAGTGTTGTCTAATTCCTCTCTTGTTATTCCTCATTTTGACAACATTACTCCTGGTTTGCATTCTACTTTATCCCCGCTGTTATGCTGCATTTTTCCCTTCTCAATCATCGCCTTGTATGGAACAGTCATTTATTTGGCGCTATCTGTTACACCCACTGAAAACATTTCGATTCAATAGCAAACCGTTTTAACGAACCATTATGCATTTTGCATTGCATTGCAAAAAGATAAACAATCCCAAATAATCCAGCTCTCTCGATACAAACCTCGAAAGTGTACCATGGCTCAAACGTTGCGAATGCAAATGGGTCATGTCGTTTTACTCCCCCGAGAGCTCTTGTCATTTTCTTTCTCATCATCCACGATGCAATTCACCCTGCCATCGAGCACATGTTGCTTTTGATTTGTATCTTGTATTTTTTCTAATCAATATTTTCTACTTCTTCTGACTGGAATCAATAAATGTGTTTCTCACCATTGTTTGTTGTTGTTAATAAAGCGAAGCGATACTGGTGGCTCAGTGATCGAAATATTAGGAAGTGGGATAGGTTCAATCTTGTGAGGTGTTACATTTGCTCGCGTTTTTTCGTCATCGACTAGTGCTCATCTTCAATCACGTTTACATAATTATAGAAGAGAATTCTTGTAGCTCAGGGCGTGGGTATTATTCAAATGGTGTTAACCGAGCTGGCATTGCTTGTTTAGGACGGTTCGTCATCAAACTAGAGATGACAACATCAGCAAAAATTCTTTCGAAGTGACTCGTGAGTTTGATTCGTGGGCTTTAATACGGCGTTCGCTTGTCCATTCATTGCGTTAATCGCATTGTTCTTTAATAATCTTTTTCGTTACCGATTTCCTATTGGTCCGTACGTGGTAACCAATTGGAAGTGTTGGTTGATCGATGACCTTGTCCAGTGCCACGCCTCGAATAATTCTCCTAAGTAGCGATTGCGACCTTTGGCGATCATCTCTGAGCTATTCCAGTCGAAGTGGTGTCCAAATCGAGCTACGCGTATTAAGATCAGCAAAATTTAATTGTGCCATCGAACAGCTAACTGAAGTTTATGTAACAGTAATCTTAATAGGTCAACGCATTCAGAGTCTAGCCCGACTTCGGTCATAACGTCTATAAACCGCGTTTAGAGGACGCTCTATCCAACATTATTCACGTCAACCCAAAATGGTATTTCATCAATTTATTTCGTCACGATTCACAGACCGAGAACTATTCCTGATTCCCGTAAAAACACCTATTGGTTGAAGCGTTTATAACACACATATCCAAGAACAAACACCCACCAATCTTGTATCGGCGAATTCCGTTCACCAACAATAACCTTTACCTGGCTGTGTAGATTGTCACTTTGATCTTATGCCCATGTAATCTCATGTCAACCGGGTCCTTCCAAGACCCTCGGGCTCTTTTTTAACCCACTAGGAATCGCGTATCGTTCAAGAAATGCAGATGTTCTTAACCCGTTTCTATTTCCAAACAGGTCATCACTCAAATCGTTCTTATATAATTCGCTCCAAACCCGCACATTCCAGCGATTGTTATCGTTGCGACGCTTTCCCATCGTGTCCTGTGCCGGAGGGTGTTGTACTGTTCTGTATTTTACGCATCTACATTCCGATTTTGCCTAGCGAAAAAAGTCTTCGGCCTTTGCACATGTTTTTTATCGATTTGCTATCCAACCGAGGTGGGGATTAAAGTTTACACTCTTTCCGACTAGTGTGCAACTGATGAGGACAATATGGCCTCACACTCGCGATTGACAAGCCTTAGTTTTACTACGATGCCACTGCGAGGAAAATATCAAATTCGAATAATTTAACAGCATTATGTGGTGAATTTTTATAGGGCGATGCCACTCAAATAACCAGACGCGACTAACATAATCATTTCTGAGGCATGCATTGGCTCCACGAGTCAAAGCTAGCAGCAAGCATCTTCATAGATCGATGAATGCTGCTGAAATTTCTGCCTAGTCAGTTTGACCCCATTGGCTCCCTGACTTCGAAGTGGGAAGAATGTTTGCTACCCCAAGGTTCAGTTTGGTATGCGATTGTTTATTTCAGCGCACAGATACTTACATATGGTTATCAAATTTTACCGCTTATTTAATGATCGACACATCAATTAATAAATGTGACAAAGGATATCTAAATCGATATTCTGAGGAGGGAATGTCACATGCGTGCATTTGTAAATTAGTACAGTATTCTGAAATTAAAG
>JACCGJ010020878.1:0-109622 GCA_013407085.1 Atriophallophorus winterbourni
AAATCGAAGCGATCGGTACAAACAATGAAATTTATATTTGAAAAATCGGCGTTCAAATTTAATACAGCCGCACGTCACGTCGCTTTCATGACACTATTGGATAAGGTTTGTCTGACCAGATGAGTGCAAATAGCACGAAACCAGTCGGGCCGTGTGTGTAATGGAGTTTTGTGTTCATGATCATGGGTTCAAAACCAGTCTACAGGAGTGTGGGCTCATGCGAGTGAACAAGTTAGTCGTACCAAACTTATCCAACAGTGGCAAACAAGCGAAACTTGTTTACCATTCTTTCACTGTTTCAATCGTATATCGATCATAATTCTCCTGTCCCTATCTCATGAGTTTCAAAATCAGGAAATCGGCCGTGGTGTGTGTCGTGGGTGTGGAGACTCCAAACAAAAAATAACCACACCACTTAGATTACGAGATTTCCTTCTAAGTTTCACCCAAACGCCAAAACAGCGGAGAAATTAACACGCAGAACGTTATTAGTTAGTAGAACATTACGGTGTTGACCACCATTCTTTAAATTAATCACGTCCGACAGTGATATATATGTCTACCAGATGTTTGTTGTAAACTCACCAAATTCAGCAGATATTCAAGAGAAGTCCTGATGCGATTTTTGACCATATACCCTAGCATCACAGAAAACTATACATCATAAAACCATGCATCTACATTTGTCATCTTAGCAATCGGAAACAATTTCTGCCCGTTGGATATTTACCTTATTCTTGTACTGATCAATTAGCAACCAAATCCAATTTTTGCTTGTTATATTATTCAAACATTCCATATTAATCTGTGGTTTTTTGTAAGGCTATATGCTGTTTATACCATTAAAATTGAATTGAACATAGCAAGGTGTAAGTTAATTACCGAATTTATGTGAAAACTCCCATCGTGTTGTATCCGCACCAATTAAACCTTGCTTACCATTGAGGAAAACATATACCAAAGACTTGCGATCTAAAATCAGGTTTCGAAAAGTCTGCATTAATTCGAAACTTTCCACAACAGAAATCTTTTCGGTAAAATTTTAATGTCTAACAGTCGGTTAAATACAACTCGAATCAAGTTATTGGGTAAATCGATTATCTGATCACGCCTTCTTCGTTAACAAAAAAACCACCAATATTTGTTTGAAAATTAAATTTCAAAACATATCACTACAATTTTCAACATTTGCTTCGTGAGACGAAAGAGGTATCAATAGCAGGAATATCGTCAAGAGTTATCACGCTTTCAAACAACAAGAAAAATTGCGTGTATTTCGAATCAAATGATTGGTGAAATAGTGTTGCGCATTCAAACGTTCTGTAGCTTGATAGATTGGGTTGGTGTGTATGGCGGATGGACTTTGCTAATTGAAAACCTTTGGCAGCACGTTCCAGCGCACATTTCGTACAAGATTTGTAAAGTTGTGTGTGACCACCAAATGCATCAGCGATGCCGGAGTGTACCAGTAGATATCGCTTGTAAAAAGTCTGAGTACAAGTTCGGATGTTGTCTTTGTTTTGCACGAGGATCCGACTGGAAACTTTCCAATCAGCACGAGAATCTTTAATTGTGAAACAGTTTGAAAAATGGTGTATTGTGTGACTTTTAGGTATTGATGGAAATATTTGATTGAAATGTCATAAAATGTCGCATAAAATGTGAATCGCTAAGAATTATCACTTTAAATTTCTGTTAAGTTGAGTTAATGTTCAAATGAAAAGTTGTCACAATTAGAACGTGACAAGAAAACACAGTTCTTGATGGCTCGATCGCTTTACTGGAAATGATTAACTGGATTTAAACTCAGTCGCGCATGGTTGAAAGCAAGTATAATTTGAGTAGAAATCAATGTCTACCAAGTAAGTGAGAAATTTTAATGCACAAGTTTGATGAACACAATGGTTTTGACATTGAGCTGATGTTCACGGCATGCAACAATTAGAGAATGCTCCATCAGTCATTGTCGAGTTTCAGAATTTCCTGAAAACTATAAGGAATTCTCGCCACTCCTGAAACAATGTCGGTTTACGATTAACTGCATGTAATTGTACAGTTTTTCATTTAAATTATTTTATAAAAACTAGAAAGACTTCATACTTTTGCTGATGAAATAGTTAATGAATTTCGCAATCAACATAGTTAGCGTGAACCAACCATCAACACGTCCCGAATCATGGAGATTTTAAAATGTTGAACAATCCGCATTCACATGCATACATTTCACGCGGTTACTTACGGAATTTTATTCATGGTCATGGATTTATCACCATCTACGTATAATTGAGTGTTTGGTTTCTAATTGAACATTTTAGCCTTAACAACCTCAGATAAAAGTGGCTAAAATGAGCATCTTTATTGTGCAATCGTAATCATTTTATGAAATCAGAGTGTGGCCTGAGAAATTAACTCTCACGTTGTTTTGAGCAATGTGAGGGTCGCATACGTTATGCTTAATAGAAAAGTGACAGTTTCAACTCATGAATCGTTTATTTTTTTTACGTATTCTTTGTTTTACGGAAAGCGTTTAAATTGTTAATATGATTTGCGTTGCTTGTCCAACAAAAACATCCCTTTATTTCGAACACACTTGGTACGCTCCAGGGATAATTATTGTTCATTAGAAATTTATTACAATACAATGCTGACACAGATATATAACGGCTTACAGACTGGCAGTGTTCATTCTCCAATCCGAGTTGATTCTCGCTCATTTTGAATGACGTATCCAAAATCAACACCGCTGAGCAGGGTACGAAGTGATCCAACGACAATGTGTCAATGATTTATTTGATAGTAAACGTTCATTGAAAATACATTATTCATATTGTTTTATCATTGTGAGTTCAAAATACCACAGAGTTTATTCACACTTTTCTCTTGATTAAATGATGTGTTTGCGAGATACGTTGCTCATTTGTCGACGATTAATGAACAACTTCATCATGTCCTACTCTACTGCATTCAAAGTATTGACGCTAAGTCATATTAAGTAATTGATTATTAATTTTTGTGTATATGGTTAATAGATAAATTAATCTTTCATTCGGCCGGTAGACGTTTTCATTCAGAACTCAGAACTCAGAACTCAGAAAATTGATGTTAGAAAAAGCATTATGCTTAACAATAACCATAGGATGACAAGGTATATGGAACATATATTGTAACATCACAAAACAAATCACTTTGTATTCGGCTTTCACCATTAGAGATAACAACGTTTTAGGCTTTCACAATCTTCGATAGGAAATTCTTTACTTCTAATAAGAATCAGAGTTGTGTTATTCATTTGATCGGGAACAATTTCACATAAAATTCTGTCCAGAATCCACGCAAAATAATGTTTGCAATTTTTACAATTCTATTGGCAGCATTGCTAACTGTATTTGTGAAATTTAATGAATATGACAAATGGTAAAAGGGCTATTTATAACGACATTTATGATCAGATACTGATTTTATCATAGTTTATAGTTATGAGACGAGTTCCCGTTGAGTACGTGCTGAAGTCATGTCTCTCGGTTTTACACATCGTACTATATTCTCATTCATACCGTATAAAATATTTATTAACGTGTAAAGAAAGTGGAAACCACGCTATAATTAATAATGCTAAAGAGAGTAAGATAAATGAACTGACCAAAAACAGGTCTTTTTTCGCAGTTTTCATAGTAAACATCTGAAGTAAATGTGTTACATAACTTTAAACATTACTTATAACACCATACGGTAGATGTGATCATGTAAAATTTGATTTATATATGTCTGTGTCAAAGATTTGCATGTAATGATAACAAAATCTCCAAGAACTGCAGAGGCAAAGCTGTAAAGTTTATTGTCTTCCCAATAGAAATGCGAAAGTTGTATGGCGTAGCTTCTGAAAATCATTCTATAGCATTTACATTTAATAAGATTATGACGTAAGCACCTGCAATCTACGGGAAACGCGTTGATCTTACGTCTCAAAACATGTTACGTGGACACTGTTCGGAATTCAGACTGTCATTCCCCTTTTTAGATCAAGAATAACTTTTGATTGATCAACCGAATAGCGGACAAGGTAATGGACGAATGAAATGCTTGATGTTTCATAGTTCAATAGAAGAATAGATATTAGCTACGCGGCGACGAAAATTGTTCGACAGATATGATTACCTCGGGCAGTCGGTATGGTTTATCCGACGAAATGCATTATAATCAACGTCTCAAAAACGTTTATGTTCCTCAGAATTTACATCTAAATAATTTGGTTTATACAATTTATTGTGGAAATTTCACGTTTAGGCGTATTGCCATTGTTTAAATCTAGTGGTTTACTTTACAATACGAAGCGCAGTAAATGATGAAACCTATTTTTGTGTGATTCTTGAGTTTCAATAGTAACAAGCGAATTGCACGTATTGTCTTGTCAAATGTTGGTGGGCCTGTACGCGTAGCAGACCCGTAAATGAACATATTGGTGGTAATCTGGTGACTGAAATATTTGACGTTGGATTCCATTTATTCGTTATCGTATGTTGAGTGATCATTCGGATAACTGCCAAATATGTGAACTTTCTATTTGGATCTCATTACATCGAGTATTCAGTATTGTCGACTTGAAGAACTTGCTTGTTTGAGCGCTTTGATCAGACGTAGGAGGAACATTGAAATTGAAATTCGAAAGTTATTTCTCTGCTGTTGTTTCTCTATGTATTTACCTCGAGCTCTCGCAATATATGTAGCTTATCACACAGACACGTCTCAATAACAGGAGGCAACGAGAAAATCTCGTGAAAACGGAGGAATTCTGGCTCTAGCTGTATTTTATAAAATTAGCAATTTCTCTAAGGTTGAAAACAAAAACAGACGTCTAACATCAAACACATAATTCGAGTTCGGTCAATCTAGCTAAACGTGGTGATATTTTGAAATGAGCCAGGTAGTATGAAATCGATTACCACATGCAATATGACTGAGAAATTTTAGAAATAGGCCGAAGATTAGGTCATGCTTGGTACTGATTATCGCGAGTAACAATCGGTCTTTATGTGGAACTTAATTTTACTTTAAGCACCAGTTTTATGGGAAGGAAATGAATGCAAATCTCAACTTCATAAAGCCAACTCGTTTCTTTGAATACTTACCATAATTCGGAAACCGTGGTAATTCATTCCACGTTAAATAATACCCGACGGTGTATCCTTTCATGGCCACCAGCAGTTCTATTATAAATGCCCGATAGTACAGAGGAACATCCAGTTCAATTCGCTGAAATCGACTCGCATTTTGTTTTGTATCATTTGTTATTATGCACCTTCCGATGGTGTCGTTGATTGTATGTAGGACGATATTTCCCAGCTGAGTACGAAAAGTCATTCGTGTTAATTTGATCAAAGTTCTACAAATTTCATTGTTTACGTAACACAATTTCTAAAATATCTGAAATCATGTCATTTTGTGCCCCACAGAACAATATTTATAATAGTTATGCTGACAATTTGTTTGATAGCTTTCTCATATATTTACGTTCATTTTATTACTTGGACAAGATAACTGTTACATAATCATTAAGGGTGAGCAGCACGTTGAAACCGTGATATAATGCCGCAGTTGTCTATGAAAAGACGTCACGAGTGCTGCTTCTGCTGAAACGCATGTTCGTGAGTTTCACGAAGCAAACTGTTCATCGAATAATTAATACGTAATTGAGGCTAACTAGGAAGTAAGCGGTTCAGGCTTGGTCAACCTGGCTACAGAAGGTCTTCAGCCTCTTCCAGAGAATATAATATCGGACCACCAAGCTTGTACGTGGTTTAAAGCATAAACAAAATGAAGATCAGATTAAAAATCTAAATCTCTTCGACTCTCGCTACCGCCATCTTAGAGGCGACTTGATTCTTATGTTCAGTATACTGCATACCCTCAACCAACCCGTGAATCAACTATTCACACGACTACCACCACGAACAAGCCGGAGTCATAAGTATACAGTACTCATTCCTGACTCGAAGCTGAACTGTCGAAGGTAATTTTATTCTGTACTTGTATGTTTTACTTGGAACTCCCTACCCCCCAACGTTGACATTCACCCAACTTGGATATATTCAAATCGAACTTGGACAAATTCATGTCGTCAATCCACACATTAAAACAATATATTCTGCATCATAAAAGCTTTGAACATATGCATCAAAGTAAACTATACATATTTACCCCATCCAAACTGTTGAAAACAATTCTGTCCTATGTATTTTTACGTGATTCCTGAACAGATCAGTAAGCAAACAAATCCCGTTTTAACTGACTATGTTATTTTTAATTTGCATATTATTCTTTTTTTTTAAGCTATCTGCTTTCCAGATTCTCGAATTGAATTGAATTGAATTGAAAATGGTGAAAAGATAACTATTTTACATTGTCTGCAATTAAAGCCTCGCGAGATTTTCGAATTTAACAAGCATGCCCAGGCCCAATAAATTGGCAGTATTCACCACATTGACACATGATATTCGATATGATCTGCATGGGATCTTGATTAAGAAATCAATGTGCAGATCTAGTATAATATTTCCGAAACAAAGTTCACGTTTGTGCCGCAGGCTATTCGAAATATTAGTAGGCTAGGATGAAACACACAGATTAATTGCAATATCCTCTTAGTTTTAAACGATAGAATCAAGGGTCAATGGACCAAAACTCATCGCGTCAACATTAGAAGCAAGATAAAACATTATAAAACAGCCATCAATATTTAAAAACTAATTTGACCACTTGTCACATATATTCATTCTAAGTTTATTGATGACAATGTCTGCGTTATATATGTGTGTATCTATAATCATGCAACGTAAGTCTGTAACGTGTGTGCTTATCAGATGAGTAAATTAAACACGGCAAACAAATTCAAAGAGCTATAATATAATCACCGACGGCTGTTCCGGTGGGAATGTGCATAATCAAATGCCAGTGGGTGAGTATGTTAAGCATGGCTTGACGGGAGACTAAATAGATGCATGTGAGGGTGCATCTTTTATTTTATTATTTCATAAGTTATGATTAGATCCAATAGAACGCGTCTTCGAGGCAGTGTATCCAGATTAAGATGAAGCACTCGATCCTTTTATGGTAGGTTACAGAGAAAGCACAACCATTTTGTTGCTCCGTGATATATCCTCTCATGCAAATTGATGTATATTTGTAGCCAAGTTGTCTAAGTTCGCACTGAGTAATCCATCACTGGATAATATATCGATTTATGAACATGGAGAATGTTTCACGGGAGAAATGTCCGAAAATACGCCGAAGCCTACATAGCATGCGGTTAGCTCAGTTGTACACGGCCTAGCATTTTAAGCTATTTTTAAGACTTCCCATGTCTTTTTCTTATGTTGTCCATTCCACTGGTTGTGACACAAGGTAGTATGAGAATTGCAAATCATTAACTATTTGCAAAAGATGGATTGATAGGTTGAATGGAAGCTTGTTTCGATTTAACCAGCTGTTCAATATATGAAAATTGCTTTGTAAGCACAAACAGCAC
This sequence comes from Atriophallophorus winterbourni, assembly GCA_013407085.1. Lineage (NCBI taxonomy): Eukaryota > Metazoa > Platyhelminthes > Trematoda > Plagiorchiida > Microphallidae > Atriophallophorus > Atriophallophorus winterbourni. The sequence continues at coordinate 7,523 of JACCGJ010020878.1, forward strand.
AAGATTAATGTGATCCGCATCTAACGTTTAACATTATCCGCAAAGAGAACCATTTTGACTGAGACAACTTTTGAAAGGTCTTTAATGTAGAACAAAAAGACCAAGTAACGAATCTTGTGGTATCTTTGAATTCTCTAGACATCATACCATCGATATATACAGTAGCCTTGCAATCAATGGGTAACATTTAAAACAAGTAAGAAGGCAAGCATTAATGACTACATTCTGCAGCTTGCTTAAGAGTATAGAATGATCCATGCGGTCAAACGCCTTTGATATTTTCCATGTAAAAAGCTTGATATCAACCACTATAATCCACTGACTACCTACATATGATGCATGCGCTTACAACTTAGCTCGGCTGCGTAGCTATTCAGCATTTTAACTGCAGATAAAGATGGACTAGCATGTTATACATCGCAATAAGAAATTCTGTTAAATGAAGGCTTCACTGTTTTGTATTAAAACAGTTATTAATTTGAAAAAAGTAAAATATTCTCACACGTGTGCAAAAAGATCCCGTGACCTCGTTCTCGGTAACCATCACAATAAATTGGATTACTGTAAAGAAAGCAATATCATTAATGTCGACGGCGGAAGGCATAATTTTATTGATTGCTTTTATGGTAAGGATTTTGTGGCTGCGTTCTAGAACACATGTCCATTGCAGAAGAACAGCAATGCCGAAATATTTAAATCGAACTGTGTTACATTTTTAAATGCTCAAGGATCTCGATCTTACCGTCTCCAAAATAGGAGAGTAAGCAATAAGATTACGGTGCTAGAAACCAAATGAATATATTAGCATTATTACTATTGTCCAAATAAATTTTATCGTGGCAATCATCGATATCCAGAATTTGTTGATCGTAATACTAGTGATTAGTCCCCTATTTTCAACAAAACACTAGAAAGTTTATATGACCTCGATAGATATATATTATATATATATATATATATTACTAAGAAACCTTTTATGATCGTCTCTGCTATTATCCATACAATAGTTTGTGTACATTTACTCCTTGATGTGGTATCAATATGGGATAAACAAATATGACGAACTGTGCCAGAGCGCCTGTATAACGACCTGCAAAATACATTACATAGATTGATGTCATATTTGATGAGTCAACGTTAGCGAAGGTCACAAAAGACTAACAATTTCTTCAACACTACGGCAAATATTTCCAGTCCCAATTTTCTAGAAATGTGTGGACAAAATTCACTATGAAAACAAATATACAGTGGAACCTGGGTACAAATAATCGCTGGGGAGAGAGTAAAATGTTCGTTATAAGCGGAAATCGTTGTATGTAAAACGCATTGTCAGACATGTGATTTTGGCGCCGTTTTCCTGTACACGTGTAGACAATAAAGTAGTGAAGAATGTCTTATCTTTGTGTTTCTGCATGTGTGTAATCCATATGATGAATAGATGATGCCACAGCACACAGATCACAACATTAATTTCAAGTTCATGTTAATAAAAGTAAATTTATTCTAAAACGAATGGCATGAATGTTTCAGAGAGTTGCTTCTTCTGCTGCAGGAAGGTGGACAGCGTTGATTTTGCTATGCCATATTTTTTAGCAATTTCAGATTTTGTCATTTGGCCATTCTTCACTTTAGCTACAATTTCCCTTTTATTCTCTTGGCAAAACTGCTCTCGTTTTCGTTGTCTGTAAGCCATCGTCTAACTTTAAGAAGCGAATGAAGTGTCTGCCTGAGTGACTGAAATTTGTTATGAGTCTGTGATTACCAACCACAGAGAATTTACGTGATTTTCTTGTGCGTGCGTGCGAGTCAGTTAGCAAACTGTAGGCCAGGCTGCCTCTGTTCTGTTAAACTGTGCGTGTCAGTTCTATTCTTAGCGCACTGCGGACCACTCCTGACGGAGCGTTGTGGGTTAAAGGCAAGACAAAGCGAGTTCGTTGTATGCATGAACTTTATTGAACAAACATAGCTGTCGGGAACGTGAACAGTGTTCGTAATAGGCGAGATTCGTAACGAACAGATTCGTTGTACGAATGTTCAAATAGGCTTACAAAGAAGTAAATTATTTGGGAAATCATGGTGTGTTCGTTCAAACCGGGAATTCGTTGTAAGCGAATTCGTTTTAGTAACACTCACCTGTCACATTCGGATCTGATGCTGGAAGGATATTATCGAATGAATACAACATCATTTCATTCACAAGCATTTTGTTAATTTCAGAAACATTGAAACTAAGATGTATGTATTCCAGATTTGACATAGCTAATTCAAATGACAGTTTTTCACCACTAGAAACCACCTAGTTTTATACCGTTTTTTGAAAAAAAACATTCAATTATATTTATGAGTAGGTTGAACCAATCAAAATGGTCAACGTCATTTGGAAATATGTACAAAATTTAGACTGTGAATCACTAATGATTTCTCCCAAAGAAAGCAACAGCGTCAATTATCAAAAATTTATATTTTGTCTAAGCATTGGAGTCAGCCTAATTTTAGCATAGTCAAACGCGCCGATAAGAAATGCCTACTCCTCACATCATCATATCACATTGCCTACTAAGACGCGAAACATTCACTGGTTTGTACACAAAACTACATTTATCCCAGACTTGATTTTACGGTGCCAAAATGTGTGCTAAGCAAAGGATAAAAGTTACTCGAATGAGCGAAACTACAATTACTGTGCAAACGGATGCAAAATGATCCGCCCGAAATAAGGTCCAACATCTTTATTGCCGATACGCAGAGTAACATAGTATACAAAATTATCATCGGTATCCAAAAACACGCAGATAATGTAAAATTAAACGAGTCTTAATAAAGGATCAAGCGTAACATGAGTTCAAAGATATTTTAAATGGCCTAAAATTAGTTCATGGCAAGTTGAAATCATTGACTCTTCAATTTGTCAGCCCGTGCTTGCTTTACATATACGTTTGCATATGAGCTATCCACGCTATTGACCTTCACTATACGTGTGTCAAAGTACATTCTATTGAACTTACACGTTACAGGCACAGGGTAATGCCACGTCTGCGAGCTTGTGAATACCCGATAGTGCTTACTGCTATTTGTGGATCACGCCACCGCACGCAACTGACATTGTTAGTTCGAGTTAATATATTCACTGTGCGCGATAGGAGAGAGAATGTTTGCGCAACTGTTTAATCATTTTAAATTCTGTTGAGCATCAAACAATCATGCGTTTATGGTGGACATTCATGGTCGACGCCCAATGACGGAAGAGAACAACAGCAATAATGCCCATAAAATATCTCTCATTCGAAGTTGATATAACGGAAAATGATAAGTGTTTCGATATTATAATAATTTGAGGCTTGGCGAGCGTTACCCGTTAAACAATGAACTAGGTTACTAAATGTTACTTCCTTATGGGTGTCGCAGATTTCATCATTGATGTTTCGCCTAACACAGAGCAATTAATCAGAACGTCAACAAAAATGTTCGAAGGTTATTTCGTAAATCCTGTAAATCCGTATATGATGCTGAGTTCCAAGTGACCGATATCCGATTTTTCAGTTACCATTAATGCTCACATCTTCTTGCCGTAACCTCGTCGGAATCATTGGCAATGTTATGATTAACTATGAGTTTCTTTTGTCCCAAGTTTATTCCAGTGACGATATCACCACGAATTATCGTTAAATGTTAAACGTGAAACACAAATTTCTTACCGCCATCTGGATACAATCCGTATTCGATTTGGAGGTTATTGTGTGAATCACCAACGAGAATCGGCAAAGCATTGAGCGGCCAATTTTCCGGGAATCTCCGCAAATTGTAATCATAATTTAGCGTCATGCGAACATCAGCTATTCGGTCAATTATTTTTCTGTCGTAGTTCGTTTCACGAGATTCGTCAACTTGTAAATTATTCCCAGCACGTTGAAATATTGATACAATTTTTTGCTAGGATTCATCAAAATATAGACGGTGGATATTTGTTCCAGACATGGAATAATTCAACACTTAATTTATATCCTGAACTTCTTTTTGAATAATAACGCATTCATGTGTTTTTAAAATTGTCCAGTCACCTTAAGGTAGGTATAGGACCAACAATCTTTTCCATTATTCATAATGTTTTGAGGGATTATGTCTGTTTGCATTTTGTGTGTTTCCAACCAGATGTGATTCATTATGTGACGTTTCCTCATATTATAACACGTTTACACACAGTTGATGTCGGTGGTAAGCAATTGTTCTATCCTTACATAGCTCTTGTCACGCTATTGCGAAGCAGCATCTACCACAAATCAAATTCAATTTTAGCATAGAATATATTTGGTATTATGTCATTTACCATTCCGTTCATGTGGTAAAGCCGACATCCTTGACATTGGTGAAAAGCGATGATTTTATGCTTGAGCTATTACCTCATTATCGTGTTTATTTATATTAATTGCAGAAGCATTAGATGAATGCGTGTAGATTCTGCTTCATTTTATACGAAAATTTCGATGCGATTCTATATTCTGTTCCTCCAATACTACGATAATCACACGTAACTTTAGCCAAAAACTGATATACAGCAATAGAACACATTTGCATGCATCTCGTTCACACAAAATTCCCCACAACCGGTTTCGTGCTGTTTGTATTCATCAGGTAGGGACAGAAGGAATTTCAGGCTCCCTAGAGCTATGTTTAATGCGGATAATTTGGATCAATACTACATAATATAGTCTCTATTCATCCAAAAATATTACATCTCGCGCCATTGCAAATTATTTTGAGACATTATTGCGGGACGCGATTGAAAAGAAAATGATCAAACCAGATATGATATTTTTAATTTTTACTGTCAAAATAGGGTTTTGATTTACTAGGCTGTAGGTGCGCTCGGTGAATATCGTCTCAATATTGACACCGCTACTTTACAACTTGCAGTTTTTTTATAGACCTATCCGTGTTTTCAAATACCATAGAAATATGTGTAAGCATTCTTCCAAACTCATGTAAAACCTTTACCATCAGTTATCATGAATCGTAAGCAGTTTCCAGTGACATGTTGCATATCCTACTTCATAGGTCGGCTTGCACTGTTTGTAAAATGAAGCGCTTTCTTAACCGGTGAAAGTGTGACATAGATACGTTGCTTCGAAGGGAACAAGCAAAATGATGACTATGACTTAACATTTACGCTGTTCAGAAATTGTGTCATTTGGGCTCGAAATACATCATGGAACAAATGATCTCGCATCTCAAAACTCGTAAGGGCATTGGTGCTAAATGGTCGATGAACGCGATTAAACTCGGCTTCCAAACATCTGATCAAGAAAATATTTGTATTTCTGGAATGTTTGGTATAGTATATTAAAGCATGATAAAAATATCCCACTAAACATACTTTAAAACGGTCCACATTTTCGGCGAGCAATTGATTCAATTTCTGAAAGTCATCCCGCCCAACTTTGATTGGCAAGTGAGTAGTGAATTCTGCAATTTCAATGGCACGCAAAGCACTATACTGTGTGCAAATGTTGTCAAATTTTAAAAAGCATTGATATGATACAATAATTTCATTTCGAGTATAGAGTCGAGTGGATGATTCCGAAATAAAAATTCAAAGTAAGCCTCAATAACCAATCAGAATCAAGACTTCTTTGATCGGAATAAGTGGTTGAATTTGGTTTATTTAATCGTATGATCATATTAAAAAATTTATAATCTTGTTGGTTCATGAAATAGGTAGCGATGATAAGGTGTGATTTCATTGGATTTTTTGGCGTCAAACAAGATATACCGCTCAGCAAGCATGTGAGAATTTTAAAATCAGAACCAAAACTGTCTACCTTTGCAAGCGGTGATTTTATAACTTTTGTCTTGAAACTCGGAGAGTCAACATGAAACAACTGGATATTCTCATTTGTGAAATGCTGTTTGCCGACGACGTAGCCATCAAACCATTGCTTAACCTCAAGAACTGATTCTTTTGTTAATCGACCGCTTGGCAGCGTTATGTGAAAATCGCTATAATGATTAGAATAATTTTTGTCAATGCATTTGGACAATAGACTGTGTTGCCTCTAATCATCACTTTTAGAAACTGCCTGCTGGAACCAGTAAATCAAATCGTAAATCTTGACTAAACTAACTTTGAAAATTATCTCTAGACACTTAAGAGAATGTACACTAATTAGTCTGAAACAAAAGCACGCTGCCGTTGTATGCCAACATGATGTTATCATACGCCTTACTAGTAAATATGTTGCTGAATACCTTCAAAACCTAGTAATTTGATGTATGACGTTAACGTAAAGAGATTTACGTTCTCGTGATACAAACCCAACTGAGTGAGCAAAGATTGCCAAGCCTGGAGGCGTCCATTCCAAGTTGGTGAACGGTAGATTCTGTTATCTTTAATCAGACTGTCAACGAAATCAATGAAAAAACAAAGTGCCCGAACAATTAAGAACGCAGCATTAGCCACCCACATCATTCAGATATTGTGGTGAGTGGGATTCCGCAAAAGATTTCACAAGTCGGAACGTGGATGAAAAAGGACAAATGCTCTTACTGATTATCGCATGACTTCTGTGTGTCGTAGGCGGATGTTTATGTTGATGCGGTTTCTCTAAGATAAATACAGAATTTTAGTACAATTTGGATTGTAAGGGATAGAGTTGTGAGCACCAAAATGAATTTGATCTTACTTGTTTGCATGCTGCCAAGCATTTGCAAATCCATAACGTTCCGATCAGCTAGACAAAAAATAAAGAAGTCGAAATAGAGTAGTCGAGTTTTGATGAATGGAAACATTTTTTTCGTTAGACAATAATATAAATCTGACAGCTTCGTTTGCTGTAGAGAAGCCACCATGTAATTCTAACAATGTTCTGTTTTACATCAATCGTTCAAAATAGCCTGCCTTGGAATCAATTACCAAGAAACACAATTCAACAATTAAAATAATAAGTATTCGTTACTAATGTTTTGTTCACATCCCCATCCCCTATTCCTTGAATTATTAATTATTTTACTCCGTTTTAAATCTTAATTCGAAATATCCGATTTGCTTGGTGTATGTTGAAATATGCTAAAGACAAAATATTTTTTTTAATTCACGCTATTCTATGGACTATAATTTATTTTCTCAGCTAGTAAAAGTGAACTCTTAAAAATGCTCATATATATATGGCCATTATTGACAGCATGAGCCCCAGCGGCATTGCTCAATATGCAGTGTACAAACTAACAAACGCTGAAAGCTGAGGAAATCGAAGGAAAACATGTATCGCACATTCCAAGAGGGTGTGAGGGCTGATCTGAACGTAATATAATCATGCGTGTTCGAATGCAACGGGACTACACGCGTTTTGTCACATACCTTGGGTACGAAAAGCAAGGAAATTCGTGGTTTTCTGCAATAGAATCAAGCCCTTTAAGAGCGTTGAATTTCCCAATTGAAGATTTATTCTTATTTCAGCGAGAACCATGCGATACCCCACAATGTGATACTTTGTTACGGTGCAATTGGGTAAGCGGAGAGATCTTCTTATCTAAAATTTAGCATACAAAAACAGAGTATAAGAGACGCAGATCATTTTATATATGACATATGCTGACAAATTGGTTAGAATTATTCGTGATTGGTAAAATGTGAATTGTATTATAATGTACTGTAAGTTATATTGATATAAACTAACACTGTATTCTTTAGCACAACAATATTTTTAAGCTTTGTATGACGTAGATCATGCCAGTTTTAATAACCCAGGCTGACCGAATTTCACCTTTGAACTCTTATTTCAGACAAATCTAAATTGACTTAATCGAGTGAATTATTAATTATTAACATGTATGTCAGTATTGAACTACTCTCCACTGGTAAATTTTAGTATTTCATCCAAAAAATCCGCTCAATTGATACGAAAACGTAACATATTGAATATCGTTTGGAACTCTGATTGTATCACTTTCTTAAGAGTTCTAAAGTTCCGAATTTACGCTCAAGAGATTGTTGAATTCGCGGTTTCAAGCATTGGGTACTTTGAGACTCGTTTCTACTGTTTTTGAGAAACTTCTGAACAATAATTGATTTTCCAATCAGGAAAATGATTATTTCTCACTTTTTAAATGCCGAAAGCAAACATGTTGTTAGTTAATGATTTCAGTGATCAAATAAGCGAATCGAACGAATCCTTTTCTTCGGGGATGTCACTCAAAAATTATTACAACTACATGGATGAGGCATTGCTTATTAAGTTTAATTTCTGCTGATCGTTCTCCGCTCAAATGGCATAAGTAGACCCGTACTATTAATGTAATAAGCGTACACGTTAATTGTGTTGAAAAAGACATTTTGTAAAATTGATTGCATCGAGTCGTGATTGATTTTATGTTACAATAATCACATTTCGTTTGACGGATATGCCGTTTGTAATGTGTTACGAAAGAAACAATCGAGAAAATTTGTTGAGCTATCGATCCTTTCATTAGAGGTAAACTTATTTACATTCAAACATTGTTCACAATTCACATAAATTTGTGATTTATGACATTGAAATGCTAAGGTTCCCGAAGGGAGTCCATTTGAAGCAGAAAATTTATTTGATAAATAACACCAACAGAGAAGATTACATTTAATCATGAGTAAAACGCAAGTCCTAAATGCAACGTATTCCCGAAATTCAACATTCGAACCCTATAGAGTATTTCACTAAATGTCCACGTCAATATCCTTCTTTCTCTATCACACATGAGGCAGAAACGGTTGTACATATGAAACATTATTTAAACAAAAATTAATTGTCCCATGTGAAATTCTGATGATATAATGAAATCGTGTAAAGCTAAATCGACAAATTCACCACTTCGGCCAAGTGTTTCATTTTTTCCGATGTAACTTGTCCGCATTGCTCGTTGTGTGCAAACATATTCGTCTCCAAGTCAACGAGCAGAAATATAACTGTTGATAGACAAATAGACATGGTAGAAAATTACTATTCTTGATTCATGAGATACGCTATTAGTTTTGTCTAAATTTGAATATTACACATATTGTCTAATTAAATGGTAGAACCATTAAGTATCCGAATTGTAGATTTCTATAGCAAAATCTGGCTGGAATGACATCCGAGAACGATAACATATTGGAGAGATGAAAACGTTGCGCATACACATAAACAAAACTTGGCAAAGGGAAAACCAATAATCCAGAGAATTTAAACGAATAATAAGTGTCAAGTGAACGTTTAGTTGAATTAAAAATTTCTGATACTACTTTTATTATCATTTGAGTGATTTTTTTTAATAATTTTAAAAATTGAAGTTGAAATTTTTCACTTAGAAACAAAAGTATATTTTATCCCCCCTCATATCTGTCTAAGCATGGGCAACTTGACAGAACCTTAGCCCACGTGCAGTCTCTGACTGTGCGGCATTTTGCCTGGATCAGGCTTGTGCTTCCATCCATCCACCAATGAGTAGGATAAATTGAGTTTATTAATAAAAAACGTTACAGTTTACGTAGCGGAACTATGCGATTCAAATCGATTAATTCTCAAATAATTTCCAGAACTATTTTACTGTTACGAAATGCAAGGAAAAGGTTTTCAGATTTGTTTAATAATGGTAATTCTTTCCGTGTGATTTGCAATGTTTGCTACGTCGGATGCATTGCAACAAACCGTACACATCTAAGGCGTACATTATTCGTGTATATCAATAGCGAATCTCATCGCAGTAATCCTATTTTGAATCCTTTTTTGTGTAATTGATGTCAATTAAACTCAAATCGAGGCCATTGCATCCATTACAGACCGTCGTGATCAACTTTGTGAATAGTTCGATGGGCTTCCCACGAATGAGTAGTCACAAAAATAAACTGGAATATTTTACCACTTATGTATTTTCTCCACAAAACAAATATCGTGTACCCGATTTCACACATTCACTATCTGTCCGCTAAATCGAGGTATAAAAAGGACAATTGAATCAATTTATGACGGGATCTATCACAGCCATTATGACATATATCGGCCTCTGGGTTAAATCATCAATGCTGTTGTCTTCTTATATATTTTCCCAGAATTAAGTGCTAGTCAAGAGTGCCAGGCTGGAGGGAGATTCATTATTGTTTGATCAATGTGAGACAGACGGCTGACGGTGAACCGGCCCTAGAAGCACTGTACTACCATAATTATGGTTCAGTTATTCCTGTCCTGAAGAACACAGAGAGAAGATAGTTCAATTGAACTTCATCATGAGTGAATCTCAAGGCTATTGCATTCACCGCGGACGGTTTTCATCGACTTTTTAAACATTCTCCGCAGAATATGTAATTAATAATTAGCCGGAAACATAGATGAATATATTTTCTCGATGCGAAATAAATCCGTTTTTTGTTTGTTCCGAATTGAAGGTCATTTAGTTATACCACTCTAGAACTGGTGAGGAAAATCATTGATCAATACCAAAAATACATCGATTATAAAGATTCTTCTGACTCAAAATTTTATTGGGTAAACAATTGTTGTAGCTTGCGCCTTTAAATGTCATAAAATTCCCAGAACGTACTGAATCTTTTCGGAGGAAATTTTACCGCTCTGTATTCAGAATATTCTATCAACTGTACTTTTATTTGCAGAACAATAGCATCTGGTCTTTCTACCAACGTTCCACGTTGGTGACTGCGGAAGAAATATTAACTGGAATGTCAGGGCCAGATTTACAATCACTACATATCAGTTCTGTTACTGAGAAAACTTCCAGCCATATATACCAGCCGGTATAACTTCGCGTGCTATCAATAGGAAATTGCATGAACTTTGAGTTTCCCCACTCAGCTACTTTGTCTGATGCCCACAATTTTTAGCAATCTGGAATTAATGCGTTACCAGGCGAATCTCGTCGGAATTAATCTGCGTGTGCTTGTTGCATTTAGCTCATTTTAGCTAATGCTCATACATAACACCATTATCAATCAATTGGTAATAAAATCTTTTTGGAGATTGGAGTCATAACGAAAATTATCTCTGAAACACAGCAAATATATTGAAACGTTTGTGTGATTTTATACATAGAAACAAATGGTTTTGACATAGCTTTGTCATGCTCAAATCGGTGAAATATTTTTCTGATGTCCATGTTCATTCTTTAATTGCGTGAAGCATTTGCACAAGCTAACGTGAAGTATATCAAGGGCTATTATGAGGTTATTCGAATAGCAGCTCTTTGGCCCTGAATATGAAATATTCAAAATAACATAGGAAACTGCTTTTATACTAGCCAATTAGTAAAACAAAGGTTGTCACAGCCGGGGGTGGTAGTAGGAATGAGCCACCTACTATCTATAAAATGTTCCCTCCTGGCGTGCGTCTCAAATAGCCTCTGACAACCAAGTCCAACTCCTGGCCTGCACAAGTGGCTTTCACAAGCCTGGCGGAACTGCTCTTACTGACAGGAAAAGAGGCGAAGGCGGGTGGTTGGCGCATAGAGACCAGTTTGCTCCAGGCAGATGGAGCTCGTCAGCTACTGGCGATCAATCTAGGGAAAGGAAAACCCTGACTCCAAAACCCCACTGCTTCGTGGCTCACCCGATTGCGGGAGAGGCTTCGGAGAAAATCCCGAGGAAAAATCCGGAGAGAAGCGCCGTAGGTAGATAACTGGCGTACAGCGCATTTATCTGCCAACTCTCTGCTGACTTGTAGTTCGCACTTGGCTGTGCAAAGGCTGGAGAGTTGTACTCGAACAAACATCGAGTGGTACCGGAGACATCACTTGTACACTATCCCCAAGAAACATCATGATGATGTCTCAATGTATATCTCAGCTCTCTGCCACGGCATTCTCAAGACGCAACGCGCCCTTGGCTCTTTCAGCGGCTAGGGTGAAAAGTAAGCTAGCTGGTGCAGTAAATATCCGTTAAAACGTTTATCTGGGATGCTGAAACGTACGGACACTGCCCGCGTCCAGGGTTATCCGATTGAATACGTTCCAGTCTTCAAATACCTCGGCTCAAGTATATTGCCTAACGATCAGGCGAAAGATGAAGTGAAGATAAGGGTCGATCGTGCTCGTAACGCGGTTTTGCAGTTGAAGGGCACCCTTTGGCGGAAGCCCGGGATCAGCCTAAAAACTGAGACGTGTGTTTATGAACCAGCGATCCGCCCTGTACTGCTTTACGGATGAGATACATGGCCTTTAATCTCACTATATGTACGCACATTAAAAGTGTTCGACCATTGGTGCTTCAGGGTAATATGGGCATCCGATATACTGACCGAGTATCTAACGCAGCCGTACGGAAGCGATCTATTCACCAGATGAATAAAAAGAATACATTGAATTAATCTGTTCGTAAATATCGTGCAAGTATTTCGAATGACTTTGATTAACAACCAGGGACACTCTTTACAATCGTTGCAAATATAACCGGATATTTATTGTGCGATAATGTTATCAGTCAAATTGAGAGTCATTAAATAACATCAGAAGCTCAGCATGTATTCATTAAAATTATACTAAGATACGTTGTTCAAAAATAACTTGTTTATGTGTTCAGATGCGAACGTCCGAAACAAGAATACCTTACAATACAGGCCTTTAGCGTTCACACAGTATGGTCGGTTTTATTGTGCTCTCAATCACAAGGATACAAACTGCCCAGTCGTGGATTATTAGCATAAATTCGAGCAGCGTTGTTGAGAAAAGACAATGCACTACACAATTATACTAACCATAAGGCAACCAACTTTGATACAATATAATTTAATTCCTAACGCTCTGCAAAACTCTTTATACTAGGATTAAACTCGCTTAGAGGCACCGGTTTTGGTCGAAAGAATATTTCAAGAAGTCAAACATAACTAAATCGAACTCACTTTCGCCTCGAACCAACAAAGTTATTGCCATACAGCTTATTATAGCAAGGATATGCATTTCAATTATGACTTGCGTTTCTCTGCTACACGATATGGCGATATCGATGAACGAAGAACATTTGTATCGATGATAACGGGTCACGGCCACTTTCAGCACACAGAAAAAACATGATTTTGACTAATTTGGTAGAATATGACTGTGCACACGGCTATAATATGGATAAAAAATTGTGAATTTTCTGGTTGCTCCGACCTCATAAACTCATGTTTCACGAAGCATATCGTTTGACTTACAGTTGTAGATTTATCAAGTGATTCACTGTGGTTTTGCTTCATCACTAAGATTACACATTGTAGATGAGTCACCTAGAAAGCACATGAAAATCTGTTAATCAATCAGCGGAAAGTTTCCGTACTACATGTTTCGTACATCCGTTTTCTTTCCAAGTTTCACCAATATTCTCGCTTCATTATTTTAAAATCAATTTGATTTTAACGTTGACTTGACTTGTTTTTTCACTTATTTCTTTTTCGTAAAAGATACCGATGAAAAGCTTGCAGACAAAAATTTCGGGTTTCACAGGCGGCGAAAATGTCCGTAGATATCGGTATGTGCGATGGATATATATATATATATATATATATATATATATTATATATATATATATATATTGAGTTATTAAATGAGTTGACTATGAACGACTACATGGTTTGGTATTAACGTTATAAACTAGACGAAAAGGTATCACTTATCACAGACAAAATTACAAAGGCCATACTTCACAGTTGTCGCATTTCTGAGCCAGATCCAATATCAGCCTACTTGAAGGAAATGTACCACCGCACTGAAAACCTTGAATGATTATTAATATTACTAAAGGCGGCAGACGTTTCACACAACAAACTTCACATCTTGAATGCCACTTGAGTTAATATTTGAATTAATGGAATGCAACTTGACTGTGCGCATACTAGAACATTTGATGTATAAAAACGTGCCTTGGAAAGAAATAGTTGCTGTTCAACTAACCCACTCACAAAGTTCTAGGATTGAATGAATTACATAGACTAACGTGATGCTGTACATACTTACTAAATCGATATTTCCTGAGGATTCGTTAGATTCAACCACATTATTTTAATCGAAAACGAGCTCACGTGTAAGTTAGCAGCAATTTATCTAGAAGAATAGTCGTCCCACGTGTAGTTCAGCAGGACCTTATGCTTGGAACTCTTCTGTTCTTGGTGTTTATGAATGATGCATTGCAGGATATTGTTGTACTTTGATAGTGTTTGCCGGTGATATTAAAATAAGGATGTATGCTATGCTTGTTAATGACTGCACGACAACACAACGGGATCTCTGAAAATTATTCCATTTGATTCCATTCTACATGCGTTTAGATCCAGTTATGGAAAAGATTGTTCCTTATCAGCCTGATCCAACAGAGGCATACAAGCGGAACTTATTTATCATTCTTCTACGGTTTCGAGCGAATGCGGATCCTTACCCTACTATTTCAACCTGATGAGCGCATAAAACAAGAAACTAGTGATGGTGTGTGAGTGTGCGAAGAAAATGCATGCCAACAGATATTTAAATTTTGCGCATCACCATAATAGCTAAATTTCAAGTCCTAAACTGTAGACTGTAGATTTATGTGAACTTAATTTAGTTACAATATACTTTCAGTAATTTTAATCACAATGGTGTGGTGTGTATCCATCTGAATGTTATCTGCCACTGTTATTTTCTGCAAGATTCATACATCCCCTCTTCATCAACAATGTATGTTAACATAATGATACGTATTTAACATTAGCTTCGTGCTTTTCTTCAAGATTAACCGAACTATATTTGCAACGAGAGACTGACTTTTCGCCACTAAATCTGATGAGAATATTATTCACTGTCAATTTTCGCCATCTCCGCACGATGCAATACGGACTGAAATCTGCCATATCAAATCTGTCCTGCTTAAAGTCTTACACACTCGTCAACCTGATGATAATAATACTATTCGGCGCGATGTAATGCTCGCATACACCTAAACAATACGTTGATCAATTCAAGCAAATTGACTGCTTGAAACGGAATTGCTTAATGATTCCGTGTCCAAGCATGGTGATACACAAATGAAACGTTTTGGGGACTTTTGGCTGCTGATAACACATGTGAGGTCTCTGATGAAGTAGCACGTAACATAGCATAAGCTTCCACTTGCCGAAAAATAAGTGACCCTGAAAACAACGAAGCATCTGAATAATGAAAGAGTGTCCTAGTGTGTTTGTATGTATTTGTATGTCCTCCCGGATAAAAAATTAGGAATACGCTCCTGTTTCAAAACTTATCACGCTGGATGATCAATTTTTAAGCAAATAGCTTGGTGTGAATCAGTGGAGCAAAGCATTTTCAGAATTTGAATTTGTCCCTAAGTCATTTTAAAATTCTTGTTTTGAATGACCAATGTTTTATTTTTTAATGACTTTGGCAGTATTTTAACTTGTGTAACATAATGCCATTAATCCCGTTGCGCCGAGACTGGACCGTTGCGTCGTGACTGGACCTTGACGTGGTTCAGCGGCTTGCGTGCCTCGATGATCCATTGAGCTATACTGGATGATGTCTTCGTGGCATCTTCAGAGTTACTCATACCAGGTTGGTCAATGGTGAGAAGCCAGACAAACACAGTCTCCTTGTCCCTCACGGACATGGTATACCAGAAAAGGCGTATGAATCCGCAAGGATCACCGGCTCGACTGGTTGGGATGATGTCGGGAGTCCCTGCTTGGTCTCCACCTCGCGAATGGCTTGTGAACTGTACCTACAGTATCCGGTCCCGATAGGTGCGATCCTTTATCTCGCTCCGCTGCCTTTCGGGTTAGGCTTTCGGGCCAAAGGCTTGAGGTGGGAGTCCTCAAGATCAACTTCTCTACTTCGGCCTGGGCAACCGGGTAGTATCACGCCCACACCGAAACAATGACAATAACAGCACTAGAAATTCCTACCTCCATCTCCTCTATTGCTTCTTTTGCTTTTATTGCCTCTTCTTCACATGTTACCATCCTCGATTCGCTCTCTCTACCTGATGTACGACTCATGCCGTCCAGACAGCCGTCGATTGCTGCAACTCTTCTACGCTCGCATGTTTCATTTAGGTTAGCTTCCTTTAACGTTCGGACCTTGCTACAACCGGGACAACAGGCTGGTCTTGCACGAACGCTTGAGACGTTAGGCATTGATATCTGCTGCTTGTCGGAAACCCGTTTCCGTGACACAAGCGAAGTCTGTCAGTTGGTATCACCAGCTGAACCAGACAGCAGATTCCACCTGCGCCTCTCTAGTGACCCGGATGCTTCCTCTGCCGGATTGGCTGGCGTCGGTATCGCGCTCAGTTCCCGTGCTGAGCAATCACTCTTAGAGTGGATTCCCGTTGACAGCAGACTGTGCGGTGCACGATTTCGTGGCCACTGTCGGGTGAACAGGCGGTGCGAAACGCGGAGGGATTTGTTTGTTATTTCTGCCTACGCTCCAACGGACTGTAGTGTGGATCTCAGTAAGGACAACTTCTATGAGAAGTTGCATAGTTTGTTCCGCAAGGCACGTAGGACAGATGTCGTAATCATGGCAGGAGATCTCAACACTCGCGTTGGTCGCCTGTCTGAATACGAGCGCCACCTAGGAGGTCAGTATGGGCTGGATGGCGAGCGTTCAGATAACGGAGAACGATCTGTGGCGATCACCGCCTCTATCTCCCCAGTACGGCATTTCGGCGTTCGCAGCGTCGAATGGCCACATGGCGCTCACCATCACAGCACGTCTGGTCTCAAATTGACCACATTGCTATTAGCTACAGGTGGCGTGGTAGCATCAATGATTGTCGTTCATACTGGACCACCATTGTGGACTGAGACCATGCGCTAGTCTGTGCGTCAGTCAACTTCCAATTCGGGGGTAAGGCACGCGCAAGACGAACTCATTTGGACACCGCCTCTTTGATGCTCCCCGCTGTCAGAACTGAGTTCCATCATGCATTGACCAGCGAGCTTGCAAAAGCACCCCCGTCGGATGTTGAGCAGCACTGGAACTTCGTTCGGACAGCACTGTCCTGCGCTACTTCTGGAAGCTGTCAACCCACCCGCGCTTTGCCACGCTCTCGGATCTGGGCCCAGTCACTTGCTTTAATCGATCACCGTCGAACTTCACCCACCGGCACTGAACACAACCGTGCTCGGAGAGAATTCAATACTCGCTTGAAGGCCAGCTTAAGGAATGACCGCGAGTTCTGGTGGACGCAACGTGCTTGTGAGATGGAGGTTGCAGCCGCATCGGGCAATACTCGCAAATTGTTTCAGTTAATTAGAGCTACTGGTTCGAAACTGAATACATTGAGCGAGACTATTTGCGAAACTGACGGCTTGCCGGTCACCAATCTTAGTAGACGCTTAGAACGATGGGCTGAGCACTTTGGTGCTCAGTTCAGCCAGCCACCTCCTCCGACTTCGCCGCCTGAGACATCGATTTGCACGCCTTGGCCCGTTTCCTCAGCCGCTCCTGATCTCCAGGAGGTGAGATAGGTAATTCGAGCACTAAAGCGCCACAAGTCACCTGGTCCTGACGACCTCCACCCGATTTTGTTCAAGGAGGGAGGTGATCTTGTGACAGCGGAGTTACGTGATTTGTTTAACAAAGTATGGGCTGAGGAGCGGGTCCCGGCGTCATGGGGTGAATCGACGGTTATCCCAATCTTTAAGAAGGGCGCACGGAATCTGTGTTCCAATAATCGTGGGATATCCCTGACTCCTGTCGCGTCTAAACTCCTGGTTTCCATCCTCCTTCGTCGGCTATCGCACATTCGGGAGTTACGTTGCCTTGAGTAACAGGCTGGATTCCGCCCGGGGCGAGGATGCGTGGATCAGCTTTTTGTCCTGCGACAGTTATTAGAGCACAGACACCTGTACCAGAGACCAACCATCGTAGCTTTTCTGGACATCCGAGCCGCGTTCGACTCGGTGGACAGAACTACTCTTTGGAACTGCTTGCATAGGAGTGGCCTCTCTCCTAAGTATGTCGCCATCTTCAAGGAGCTCTATTCTCATTCTTCAGGGAGGGTCAGAGTCTACGACAGCCCATCGCCGGCGTTCCTCACAACCAGTGGCGTGCGCCAGGGCTGTCCGCTGTCCCCATTCTTGTTCAACTTTGCGATCGAGGATGTCCTCCAGAATACTCTCCGTAGCTTCACTGAGGGTGGGATCGAGCTACTTCCAGGTAACCGTGTCACTGACCTTGATTATGCCGATGACTATGCTTTGCTTGGTAAAAATCCGGTGTTCCTACAGAATGCCCTGAACCAGCGAGCTTTGGAAGCGTCTATGTACGGATTGCAATTAGCTCCAACTAATTGTAAGGTTCTTCTTCTTCAAGATTGGGAGGGGTTGCAGCCCACTCTGACGGTCGATGACCTCAGTCTGAACTGTGTGGAACAGTTCACCTATCTTGGTAGCTGCATCACGGCGGGAGGAGGGCTGAAAAGTGAGATCGGCTCTCGCAGTACGAGAGCTCGCTTCGCGTTCACTAGTTTAGGTCATCTCTGGAAGCGGTCTGACGTGAGTTTGAGAATCAAGGGGAGAGTTTACCTGGCCTCAGTCCGGTCGGTCTTGCTTCACGGGTGCGAGAGCTGAGCAGTACGCGCAGAGGAGCTCCGGCGCTTGAAGGTGTTTGAACATCGATGTTTACGGAGGCTTGCACGAATGTGGTGGCAACACCGCACTAGCAACGTTGAAGTGAGGCACCGTGTTCTAGGTGGGGGCAGCCTGATGCTACGAAACCTAATCAACCGTTCCCGTCTCCGCTGGCTAGGGCATGTCTTGAGAATGAAGCCTGAGCGCCTACCCTTCCGCGCGCTGCGTGTGTTGGTTGGCCCAGGCTGGCGGCGGTGTTCAGGTGGACAACCGCTGACCTGGAAGAAGGCCTTAAAACGCTTGACGTCGGGTTTGGCTCGGGTCGGACGAACGCGGCTTCCTGGGTGGGGTCCAAGGGATAGTGAGTGTCTGTGGCTTGACACGCTGTCGACGATGGCTGAGAACCGGCAACAGTGAGAGAGTGCATTCTATTTTGTGTTCCCCCCTCAAATTTGTAATAAAAAAATCAAAAAATCGACATGTGGAACAATGGACAAAAAAATTCCCCCTCATATTGTACTTTTTTCTTTCTTTCTTTTTCTCGTGCATTGCCGGGTGGCACTTTTTCATTTTTAAATGATTGTGTAAATATATATATATATATATATATATATATATATATATATATATATACTCAAATCTCAGTACTATGCCACCCGTTGGGACCGAGCAAGAGTGGCATAGTAGCGAGAGTGGCATAGTAACGAGGTTTTGTAAAAACGGCTTTATTTTCTCAAGTCCATCATTTATTTGCTCAATCGATCAGTCCAAAGCTCTCAGAAATCGTCGGCTGACGCATCTTCTTTCGTCGGATCTCGTTCATCTCGTTGTCTAGCCGATCACACGCTTGCATCAGTCTCGTCCAGGTTGAGGACTTCATCTGCAGAGAACTGCCTGAGTAAGGGCCGGAGAACCTGCTGCTGCCAATCATTAAGGGATTGGGAATCCACCGCTCCAGCTTCGCCCTGCACTGTCTTGAACGTGACGCCATTGCGCTTCTTGAAGCTGTCTAACCAACCAACTGCGTCAGCTTCATGCGCTTCGATGGAACTCCAGCTTTGATTGCAGCTTCAATTGCATCCTTCTTGCTGAGAATGCCCTTCACGGTGGTTCTCTTAAATTCGATGCCCCATTTCTTGCTAATCTCCCTCGCCAATTGGACTGATTCGGCTCCTTCTTCGCAGCATCGATGATCTCGAGCTTCTACTTCAGCGTAAAGTCGGTTCGCTTGCGTTTCTGAGCTGACATTATGGGCTGAATAGTTTGAAAAATAACGATGTCACTGTTGTGAGTGTCTGTTTGTGCGCTCGCTTTCGTGGGTCTATCTATCGATACTTGAAGCAAGAGTAGGAAATAGGTTTGTCGTTGTGCGTGAGGTGATTGGCTTGTTGTAGCTGGCGTCAGGGAGAAACATCGCGTGTTTGACCTTGAAACCGGCTGACTATATGCGTAAAATGAGCAAAAATGCACTTTTAAATAGTCACAGAATAGTGGCATAGTAACGAGAGTAGGGAGTGGCATAGTAAATTTATTTTGTATTGAATTTTGTCGGGGCTGAGCAAAAGTGGCATAGTAGCGAGAGTGGCATAGTAACGAGGTGGCATAGTAGATTTTAGTATATGATATATATATATATATATTATATATATATATATATATATATATATATATATTGATCCCGGAATACAAAACGTTGGATGGAATGTAACAGAAGAAAAACCAAAAATCACAATACTAAATTTTGCGTATAAACTAATTGCACTTGCATAAATACGCTTGGATAAATTTTTTACAGCCAGGTGAATGCAAACATCACGAAAACGGTCGTGGTGTGTGTATGATGGAAAAACATGCAAATGAGCGTGTGTTCGTGATCATGAGTTCACATAGAGTCTACACGAGTGTGTTCTTATGCGATTGAACAGGTTGGTCGTACCGACCTCATCCAACAGTGGAATAAAAGCGAAACTTGTTTACCCTACTTTCTTCGTTTTAAGCGCATATGTAACCTGATACTCCTGTCCCTACTTGATCGGGGCAAACAGCACAAAATCAATCGTGCGTTGTCTTATGTGTGTGGAGACTACAGACAAAAGTAAACCACACCAACCGAATTAGGATATGTCGGTTTGAATTTCACTGAGACAAAGATATATTATAAATGTTGTCAGGATATGACTTAAGAAAAAGAAACTGGGGAGCTCAAATTATGAATTCAGGTTCAAGTAACTAATTGCTTGCATCTTATCATTTCAAACAACAAATAATGTTCCAATATCACGGTCAAGATAAGTGATAACATATCATTTATTAATGCGAAGTGATTGTAATACAAATCATCCGGTTCATTCTATGTATCTCATTCCTGTTATCATTATCCATAATACGATAATAACAATACAAGCCTAAACTGTACTGGATGGTCGCAGCCGTAAAAAGAAGCTAAAACTACTCCAGAAACAATGTTATGCAGAATCATATACGACATGAGATATAACAATATAAACAATTGATTTACTAAAATTGCCGTCCGAATTTTATCCATCAAAGTAATATGAAACACAATATTGGTGTCGAAATTCAAGCAAATGCCCTAAATGCTAAACAAATTCAACAATGACCGACAGATTATTCAAACCAAGGTTAACCAAAAATGTGAAAGCAAAAGATTCTCAACAACACAAATTAATTTCAAAAGTAAGGGAAATATCACAATTCTGTAGAAAAAAACACATTCAAGTCTTCAAAATTCTGTTTGGTATATCGGTCGAATATACAACGGTACGGGAAAGGAAAAGAAAGAATTTCAAAGCAGCATTACTCGTGACATGCCTCTTACACCTCTCACCATTATTTCCGTGGAGTCATAGTGCTATTAAATTAGCTAATATGTCCCCACCTTACCTTCCGTTATGCCAACAACAAGGACACTAGAAATGGCAAGTGACTTTATTTAGTGGCGAGTCACACACGCCAGGTTGCATCACCACCACTGGACAAATGTTCCTTTTTAAAAGGAAACGGGTTGCTAGATGTAGACCAAACACATCCTCCTGTTCTTCCAATTTCCCTTTCACGAAGCTCATGTATGTTCTCCTTACCCAAACGAGTCATCTGAATTTTATCGTCAAACGACGACATCTTGCGCCATCTAAACGAGTCTAATCCGCAAAATAATTTTGGTTTATTTGGGGTTCTAACTACAAATGGTACATCAGGTACCCAAATGAACGTCTCAAGCCAATCGATGTCATGCCGACAATGTGTCGGTCCCATCTAAACAGAATCAGTGTCATTTAAACCAGACCTACTATTACTTTGGTGTGAGGTGAACCAGTTTTGATCTGTATCTCGTCCGATTTGGTGTCGCAAAATTCATTCTCAAAATCCCTCTGAACTAATTCACTGTCGGTTCATCTAATGTAAAAAGTTCGTGACTGATCCGGGAATCATAATCATTAAAATGAACGTTTCTATTTAATCTGTGAGAACAGTTTATTGATAACGTTTCGCTTCTGACTCAGAAGCTTCGTCAGACAAAGGATATTAGTACAAACAAAAAGATAGCTTTGATTTAATCACATAACCAATCCTAAAATCGTTAAGAACTACACAGGCTATGATGGGTGTTGCGCTCGTTAAGATAGACAGGCGCGATCAAACTCAACTGTGGCACCACCAACCCTACATACCGTTAAATCCCTCAATTGTTTTGGTCTTGTCTGGTGTGAATTGCATCTGCTCACAGATTAGCTCGATTGCGTCATGGATGCGTACACTGAGGCTTAAGCACGTTATTGATTGTATGCTACATACCTGAACGCCAGGTTGTAGAGAAATCAGCCTCATCAACCTTATTAACTGAATTTTCACCAGTTTTTGTTATCTCAATCGCCTCTGCTTGAAGTCGTTCCATGTATGGTTTTAGCAATTACGTTATCATTTCTGCGTTATTAAGATAAACGCTGTGACATGTGTCCAGCACATGTTCAGTTATTGCTCAATCTGTGATCAGTGATTGATAATAACCAGAATTGCGCGGTTGCTTACCGATTCGAATTTTGTGTTTACTTATCCTAGTATGCTTGCAGTTATTTTTATATATGCAATTCGTCGCGTAACCTGAAGGTGTCTTACACTTGAGATGCGTTAATAAAGATCGGCGCGTACTACCCTTTTCTACGTTACTCGTATAGCTGTGATATTCAAGATTGGACTTATATTCACTGACGCCTCCTCAACGTAAGTTACAGATACAGCTACACGCCAAATGATTTCCGGGTTTTGTGCTGGGTATTTTGCCTGTTTCAGTAGGCATTTAATTAGGATAATATGAGCATTATCAGCACTCGATTTAGAGAAATATAAAGATTTTGAAGACAAAATTGAAAAACGAATGTCTGATCTAAAGCAAAGTCTACAATGAGTTGTGTTTGCTATAATCGCGAATGGACAGGTTTTGCATGCCTCATCGCCTGTAGCGGAAATCGGCGATAGAGCAAACGCCGATAAAACACCACAAAATTCAACTTTCGTAAGTGGTGCATCTTTGGCGATTAGTGGATTCAATGCATTCAGCAATACGTTCTCGATATCAGACTCGCATTTCAGTGTTAACTTGAGCAAGCGAGGTTGACCAATATGAGGTGAAGTTGAATGGCGGGTTAGACGAGTCACTTTATCTGCGTACACATGTTCAATTTTCATTAGGTGACAAAGTTCAGACCATTTCTCGACATCGTGTTTCTGTTTGCTATCAAACAGGCTTTCTTGGGACTCGCTGACATTCGTACATATCACTTTCAGCGTGTATGGGGTGTTCTTTTTTCGTATCGGAAAGTCAGGCGTTTTAGAATTAAAAACATTTGTGGCTTGACTTTGTGAGTCGGGTACAGCAGTTTTGGAGTGTACAGCTGAGGTCGACCGTAACAGCATATCTGTGTAAGAATGTCCTACTTCTGTGGTCATTTTAGCTGATTCAAAAACAGGAATAACCCAGCTTTTTGCTTTTTTGGCACACGAGTAGCCTCAGTCTTAGATTCCTTTAATGGGACGTCCGAAATTGATGTATTGATATGATGGTTTACATCAGTGATCACTTGAGTACTCACATGATTTACTAACATTTCTACCACACGTCGAAGGCCCAACTCCAAACTGGCCATTATATTTTCTAATTTTGCTTCAAAAGTATCGGGTTTGTGCAAAGATGTAGCTCTGCAACGAACACAGATATAGCATGCTCCTGGAACCATTTCATTATTCAATAATACTATCGAGTCAGGGGCTAAAGTACGGTCGCATTTACCATGGATTTTACCCATACACAGAAAACACGTTATTACTTTACACGCCATGGGACTCACCGGTTGTTCGCATGCTTTGCACGTGACTTCGGGACAATTCTGCGTGTCTAGATTCGTCCTATCAGATGGGCCGGCCGTGATCTCTGTTGCGTTCGCCGGATCCAGGCACTTGGCAAGTTGGTCCGATGTCGCTGTCACAGTTTGATCGATCGATTTTTTAGTCCGTATGTTGGTTCTCGTGATGCGGTCAAACATGTTAGTAGCCTGAATTGGGTTAATCGGCTGTTACGGGTTTTTGTTCGACGGGTCGAGGTGGCTGTTTTCGAACACGTGATTTCGTCATGTATCAAATAATCCAATATAACTCGTTAACTACACAAACTAGAACACAGAAACATATATCAAAATGCGTAGCTCGACGTGATCTTTGCAATGATGGAAAAAACCGTAGAATAGTTAGCGATTGAAAAAAGTTTGCGCGCGTGAGCAAACTGTGAAATTTACGCCAATGTGATAACTTTGCTGCTTATCCGTTGGCAAAAGCAAAACAAATAAATTCCGATAGATATGATCGAAAGTAGCACAGAATTTTTGGAATGAGAGAAACCCAAGCAGATTCCGCGAAGATACGAGCAGAAGTGTCAGAGCAACAAAAAATGCGACTGCACAGTAGGTCAGTAGCATTCAGGTTATTATTATTTATTATTTCACACAAGTCTTTACAGACGGTGTGCCAACAAGTATACCATGAAGAAGGTACATGATGAGAGAAAAAAGAAAAAAAAATGAAAAGAAAAAAAAAGGGGTTATTTTTTTTGTCTGTCTGTTTACACATGCCGCTTTTGATCTTTTTTTTGTCTTTTTTGGAATAAGGGAGGGGAAGGGTCATTGATAAACGGGAACACAAGCACGGCAGGATTCTCGCCACTGGTTCCTTTCTTGTGCCATCACACTGAGTGTTGTCAGCCACATGTCTTCACGGTCCTTCGGACCCCACCCGGGTAAGCGCGATGTTCCCACGATGGCTAGTGGGGCTGTTAGACGTTTGAGGGTCTTCCGCCAGGTATTCCTTTGTCCGCCACGGCGACGTTTCCAATCTGGTCCGGCGAGAGCAAAAAGAGCTAGGCGAGGAAGGCGTCGCTCATCCATACGGAGAACGTGCCCCAGCCATCTCAGCTGGCACATGGATATATGATCGGAGAGTGGCACAGAGCGATCACCGAGGACTGCCCTCCTGACGTCATCATTTTTGACTTTCTGTTGCCAGCTTAAACGAGCTATACTCCGCAGGCAGCGATGATCAAACGTCGATAATCGTTGACTATCAGCTTGTCGCAGCGTCCACGTCTCGCAGCCATACAGTAGAACTGCTCGTACGGTGGCCTGGTACACTCTGCCCTTCAAGCGTAATCCAACATCGCGTCGGCGCCACAGATACCGTAGCCCAGCGAAAGCATGGCGTGCTCTTGCAATCCGTGCTGTGATTTCAGCTTCGATATCGCCCCCAGTTGTGATGCAGCTCCCTAGGTAGGTGAATCTGTCAGTCACTTCCAGTTTATGGTTTTCGATCGTCAAATCAAGTGTTGGGTCTGTCCAATCCTGTAGGAACACTTTGCATTTTGACGGAGAGAAGTGTAATCCATACAGCGACAACTGATCAACGAGTAGATCCAAAGCGCTTTGTATGGCGCAAGCATCCTCTCCGAGGAGAGCAATGTCGTCAGCATAGTCCAGATCCATAACTCGTCGACCGGGGAGCAGGTCGATCCCACAATTCGGTAGCTGGGCTGTTGCTGCCTGCATGACATCGTCAATCGCAAAGTTAAATAGGAATGGGGAGATCGGACATCCTTGACGAACCCCGCTGGAGATGGTAAACTGCTTGGATAAGTCACCATAGGCTTTGACTCTGCCGGTGGTGTGGCAGTACAGCTTCTTGAGCAGGATTACGTACTTCGGTGGGACACCATGGCGAATGAGACAGTCCCAGAGGGCGGTTCTGTCAATGGAATCGAAGGCTGCTCGTATGTCAAGAAAGACGATGATTGTTGGACGTGCGTATTGGTAACGTTGCTCCAAAATTTGGCGGAGCGTGAAGATTTGGTCCACACACCCGCGTCCTCCTCTAAAACCAGCCTGTTCTTCTCGATACTCTGCTTCTCGGTAGCTGTTAAGCCTGGTCAGGATGATTGATGCGAACAGTTTAGAGACCACCGGTATGAGACTGATACCCCTGTGATTACCGCACTCTTTCCTCGACCCTTTCTTGAATACTGGGACGATGGCTGACGGTCCCCACGCGCTGGGTATGGTTTCCTCGTTCCAGATCTTTCCGAAGAGCACTGACAGTTCACTGCACAAAACGTCGACACCTTCAACAAATAGTTCGGCTGGTAGCTCGTCTAAACCAGGGGCTTTGCGTCGTTTAAGCTTCATTATGTGTGAGCGAATTTCTGCCTCTGTAGGTGGTTCCTGTGGGGCCGGCCACTGAGTGGTGGAGCCACTAGGCTGAGCAACAGAGAGTGGTCGCGGTTGATTGAATTGGCTAGCGAAATGTTCCCTCCAGCGGTCCATTCGCCTTTCTCTGTTGGTAATCAACGACCCATCTGCTTCCGTGATGAGTTCGCTCACGCTGGGCATTCGGGGTCCCGTGGAGCGTATAAGCTGGAACAATTTGCGGGTGTTGCCAACTGCTTGGGCTGCTTCCATCTCGCTTGCCCGCTCTTCCCACCATGATTCTCGGTCCGTTTTGAGGCTGGTCTTCAACTGGTGGCGAATTTGCCTGCGCTGTTCATCATATCTTTTCCCCGGAGGTAAGGAACGCTGTTGGTCAATTAATTTGGCTGTAGCAGCAGATATCCAGTTGGAATCTGTTCGCTTGGATGTTCCACAGCTTTCCAGGCCAGCATGATACATTGCGCTTTGGATTTGAGCCCAATGCTCCTCAATATTATCAGGATGGGGTCCAAGTGCATTAGATAGGGCCGTTAGATAGTTCTCTGCCACTGATCTATCTGATAGTTTAAGCGTATCCAGCCTCGTGATATTTTTCTTACGCGATCCGCTGAAACGCATAGTTAGGTTTGCACAGACTAACGCGTGGTCTGATGATAGGCAGGTCGACCAATATGATCTGCAGTCTTGCACACTGGAACGCCATCGATAACTGATCGCAATGTGATCAATTTGTGTCCAGAGTCCTGTCGAGGGGGATCTCCATGTTGCTGACCGTTGTTTGGAATGTCGGAAGTTGACGCTGCTGAGAAATAGGCGGTGCTCAGCACATAGACTCAACAGGCGTTCACCGTTGTCTGATCGGACGCAATCGAGACCATATGGACCACCGAGGTGTCGTTCACTTTGTGAGAGGCGGCCAACTCGGGCATTAAGATCGCCAGCCAGGATGACAATATCCGACTTTCGTGCTTTACGCAGTAATTCGTCTAGACTTCGGTAGAATTCGTCTTTCGCTAAATCAGCACTGCAGTCAGTGGGGGCGTAGGCTGCGATGACGAAAAGTGCACGGGTGGTCTGCCTGTGTTGACTGATTTTGCATGAGCCACCAAGTCGGACGGCGCACAAACGGCTATTGACAGGTAACCAGTCAATCAAGGCTGCCTCGGCGCGTGAGCTCAGGGCAATACCAACTCCTGCAAGTCCCGCTGTCTGGGCCTCTTCATCACCAGATACACGCAAACGGAACTTGACTCCGGTATTATTCGGTGAGCATAGGTTTATCACATGACTAGAGTCGTGTAAGCGCGTTTCTGATAGGCAGCAGATGTCTACTCTCATCGTTTCTAGTGTACGAGCTAACCCAGCCTGTTGTCCTGTTTGCCTCAAGGTCCTGACGTTGAATGCAGCTAGCTTGAAGGGCATACGGGGTTTCAGGAAGTGAGCACTCTGGATTGGCTGTTCTGTGTTTGGCGAGCTGGAAAGGGCATCTTGACGAGATTCATTGCTTGTGTGTAATGAGGGTCGTGGGATATAAGGATCGGCATGTGATGTAATGTAGCGAACGTGATTTTGACAGCGAGTTGTGGATGAAGTGGATTCCATGGTTTTGTTGTAGGCGACATACTACCCGGTTGCCAAGGCCGAAGTAGGGGGTTAGCTTAGGGGACCCCACCCGGAGCCTTTGACTCAAAAGTCTTCCCGCAAGGCAGCAGGGATTTTTCCTCAGGGTTCACTCCCGAAGCCTTTCCCGCAGTCGGGTATGCCGCAAGGCAGCGGAGGTTTGGAATCAGGGTTTTCCTTCCCTTAGATGGACTGCCCTCCCAGGCTAACGAGCTCCATCTGCCCGGAGCAAACTGGTTTTGAGGCGCCAGTCACCCGCCTTCGCCCTTTCTCCTGTCAGTAGAAGCAGTTCCGCCGCGTGCAGGCCAGGAGCTGGGCTTTGGTTGTCAGAGGCTGTTTGAGACGCACGCCTTATGGGAGCATTTTATAGACAGTGAGAGCTCATCCCCACTGCCACCCCCGGCTGTGACAACCTTTGGAACCAGCATTCAGGTAGGGACAACAGGTGCAGTTCCACCTCGACTTGAGATGTTGGCAGTGTATGTTAGTGTTCCGATACGAGCGAGTTATATGCCGTTATAGTTTACACGGTGTTTGTGTTCATAATGCTGCTTTAAACGAACTTGTGTGTTATTTTATGAACTAGTTCGCATGAAAGCTCTGTGTACAGTAACGATTTCATGGAATGTCAACGTTGGGCGTTGAAAATAGTAAAATGAATGTGTTCAAAATTTATAGGTCACCCTCATGAAGTAATCATAGATTTTCAGTGAGCCATGTAGTCCATAGACACAAATATCAACCAAGTCACGTCTAGTAAAACTATAATATTGCTGAATTTTCGAGCTCTTCATTTAAACCAATTTATTGAACTTCAGCATTTGAGGATGATGTTCAACAGGGTCCATATGATAACCAATAATTCTAAACGTGTTAGTGATTGACCTGTTGATATATCGCACGTTGTACTTGCTCTGTATACATTCCCGCGTGGACTGAGTTAGCGATGGATTGCAAATTTGCGCGTCCATTATAAATGCAATACCGTCAGTCACTGCAATCAGAAAGCTTTATAGTGGCTGCATTGAAGCGGTAAGTGCATCTCGTATGTAGATTCTACGCTGTTACGAAGAGGTTTATGGACAAGTTCGTGAACTTCGTTGTGTCGCAGATATCGCTAAGGCATACTTGTCGGATGCAACTTTACGAAATTCTTCCATTTCCTTCGTCTTTACCTTATATTTGAATCAATTTCGAGAATCTAAATTTTGTTGTTCATATTTTCCGGTATTTTATATACATGCTGTATTTGATGGAAAACATTCCTTTTGATATTAAGAACTTGCTATTGTAAATCTTTTCTTTACACGCCTTTGGTCAATTATTTGTTTTAATTGTTCGTTTCGGTCATTGTCGGTCATTATTGTTGAATTTGGTTGCCATTTTGGGCACTTGTAATTGGCTTGTATTTTGACACCACTTTTGGGTGTCTTGTCTTTGATAGACATTTGGACGGCAATTTTGGTAACTCCTTTCATTCTATTTATATCTCAGGTCGTAATTGAACTTGTTTGCATTTGACATAATTGATTCTGGAGTATTTTGGCTCCTGTTTGCTGCACGTTCCTTTACAGTTGAGGTTTGTATAATTATTGTTGTTGTAATTGTTGTTAATTTCAGTACCGTATAACATCCGTATTGTGGTTTTAAACTTGTCGAACTAAGAAACGGGTTGAATAGGCGGTACTCACGTCACGGACGTTACAGTGCTCAACTCTGGTTCGTCGAAGCAGTACTCAACTTGGTATTCGATTTGTACCGTATTTGTCCCAATTGGAGAAAATACAGTACTCAACTTGGAATTTGATTCTTTTCGAATTTGGCGAGAAATGCAGTTGAAGATTCGCGAATCGATTCAGTTTACAATATCGGTGACGTCCCTATTTTATTTTGTTTCCCTTTTTCCTTTAAATCCTTTTGTATAAAATGCCTAAAGTTGCTTCTAAGGTAGCATTGACCGAGTGCGATAAGCAAAAGGGCATAGAGTTTAACGATACAGCTTCGGAGTGGAGTTGATTTCTTAAAATATGTTATAACTGATGTTGATACAACGATAATCCTCCGCTTGATTTTATATATATATATATAAAATATTAATTAAAATAAATTTGAAAAAAATCATTGATAAGTGTACAATAATATCGCTATCTCGCAGATGAGAGAAGTGGCAGCCGTTCTAAAATCAATATTTCACCTTTAAACAATATTTTAAACCACTAAGCGTGAATGGGGATATTGCGCTAGTTTTTCTGTAGCATGTTCAAAAAGTGGAGATTAACATAGAATACGCATGTTGTGTTTGTCTAATTCAAGCTTCCCTTAGCGCATTTCTAATTAGTTGAACGGATAGTGCAGGCCTCAAGACACACACGCGCATGGCCTATTTGAGACTTCGCTAATAAATATCTTTGTAATAGGAATCTAATTATAGTATGACATCACTTGGCGTTTATTTCAAACAAGCCTTTGTACATCTTATTGCAATCCAAAAAGGAATTTATGTTATCGAGCTTTTCTGTTTTCAATTATTATTTCGAAATCAGCTGACTAGCATATTAAACACCAATTCAAAATTGAAGAGTTTACTGTTCAAAAACTGGCGCTTTAATTTATTGGCAACTTTATATGACTGAAAAGCTCATTATAACAAATAAGTCGAGATTAAAATCATGAATCAATTTAAATAAAAATAGTGTCGAAAATCCACGAGGAATAAAAATCCGAGGTCCACAAATGTGAGGCATAGTTGACATGCTCAATTATGAAGATTCGGATATCACAATACTTTATGGTCTAATAAAAGAAATACGTTGTTCCCAGTTTAGGATTTCTGAAGAGATTCAAAAGCTATTTTGAAAGCGACGTAAAACGTTTGGTGGCAACGATCAGCAGAACATTTTTCGAATATATTGTTTTAAAATTTGTATCGGTTCTAACAATAACCACATAGCATATCCGTCAAAATCACTTCGGATATGAAACCATTTTTCATACTAACTCCGAATCATCAACCATTTTCCATCACCCTCGAAAATGATAATTAAAAATCAGCGTCCGAAAAAAGTACTTGGAAATGGATGTCTTAACATGACAAAGCCTGTTATAAGTTCATATAAAATCCCTCAATTCTAAATTGGTGTTGCCTAACCATATTATGAAATAAGTGCTTCCGCCCAATTATAAAACATTATCGAATCGTCTCATTGAAACTTTTCTTATTAAATCCAAAGCACGTAGAAGAATGTTAGCATCCTCCTTAATGGTAAAATGCCAACACTTCCCCCACCAACTGGAATACTGACTTCATTAAGGTATTGTGCGAACGTTCTACGAGAAAAATTCGCATCTTCAAGTGTCGCAGCGACGACAGTTCCAGAAATCTAAAAGCTGTAGCCTGTGGATTATTCAGGATGTGAAATTAACCCCAACGATATTAAAACAAAATTAATGACAATAAACGAAAAAGGGTTCATGGTGAATAGACAATATATACATCAAGCTCTTGCATAACCTGTCCTCCAAATGGTCTGTAGAGACTGACGACCAGTTGAATATAATTTTAAGATCTGATTTCCGTCTCCAAAATGAGGAAAACTGCACTGATTTGTGCAATTGGCGTAAGCGGCGGAATGAGAAATCCGTTAAGCTAACGATCAACATTTACAATACAAGTGCAATTTAAATTGAATTACGTAGTCTATCATGACTAATGCTTTGCGGAATCATCTTGAGAACAACAATTTATTATCTGAAACACTGCCTGGTTTCAGTTAATAAACGATATTGTCTGACAAACTTACTGTTAGCTAAATGAGGTTGGTCCGAGCTATTCCATCTTGGTAAATAAGCGGGCGTAATTTATATTGAATTAATAAATGCATTTGATCGTTTCAATTGCAAACCGCTATTGTCGAAACTCT
This sequence comes from Atriophallophorus winterbourni, assembly GCA_013407085.1. NCBI lineage: Eukaryota > Metazoa > Platyhelminthes > Trematoda > Plagiorchiida > Microphallidae > Atriophallophorus > Atriophallophorus winterbourni. The sequence continues at coordinate 39,356 of JACCGJ010020878.1, forward strand.
TTGCCTACGGAGTTGTTGTCGTTGTGGTTCGGATGTACATCACAATCGCATGAATTTTCATGTTCTAGAGGTTTTCGAATTACTAAACATCCTATTCGGGAGGAACAGTATCTCACGCAGCGCAATGCAACTAAAGGCCGAAATTGGTCATCGGGCGTCAATTGCACGGCGGCGTCTTGTACTGCGTCAATAACCCAATAGCTGTATCTGCTTCTCCCCAGCTTGCATACAACGCTTCACACAATGCCTACAAAATGATGGGTCAGGAGCAAGTTCTTTCCAAATAGCGAGATTGATGCCAAGAGCATTCATATCAATTTGCAAACGTCTTTCTACCCCAAGTTTGGTCTACCTGAGATTCGATTTCCTCATTTCTATCGAAATACTACCATTTTTAATTCTGTAGACGTGACCAAGTCACCGCAGACGGCGCAGTGGTAGTAACGTGAACAGCATCAGTCACTTTGTCGAAGTAGCTGGTAAAATAAACGCGTGTCTATAATAATGGTCAATTTGTTGTGAGATGTACGTACGAGTTAAAATTGGCATATCAGAGGAAATATAAGTTGGCTGCGGTGTGCATCATGTAACGGACCGTAAACCGTTAAAATGTTTAATATATACACGACTTACCTACTAGCATACAGTCACCAGTGCTTATTCTCAGATGACGTGAAGCTTTAGAGAAACATGACATACAATGTTGACGTAAATGTCTTTCAGCGAAATCTCGATATGATTTATAACTGGGCTCAAGATAACAAAGTGACACTGAATAACAGGAAATATAAAATATGAACGCTCAACAGCAAGTGGAAAAAATGTATCTCAGGTTAAATTGTTAGTCGTCCAGCTTTCTCCGATAATGATATCGGGTTAATTGTTTAGCCCGACTAGGAAATTCAATGCAATGTCGACTTGCTAACAACATAGTTGAAATAAAATTAGGCCATCTCAGAATGTCATTAGTTTCGTTAGACTACATAAAGTTCAGCAAATAGGTTTCAACCCCCATGCAAACGCATATCATAATGCAAAACAAGCATGATATGCTCGGTTAAAAAAAGATATTCAGATGATAAAGCGTGCTTTGCAATCTTCCATTCCATGCCTAATAATATATTCTTTGAATCATAGAATATAATTTCGGGCAATTATCCTAATAAGTGGTATATAGAATGTAATGTACGAGGAACGATTGCAAAAACTGCGACATCGTGTTCTTCTTCATGAAGACTTCGTATTGATGTGATAGTAACACATGCAATCAATGAAAACCAACATCATATTAAAACCATTTATCCAAGCATCGCAAATCACAAATTACAGACTGACACTCAGCGAATCTGCAAATTCGGCATCCTCGCATTATATATTGTCGTTTGTTTTATTCTGTACGTATCTGTTTTCTTTAGAATGTCTACTCTTAAACAAATGTTGCCGCGCTCAGCGTCGAATCAGTCATTCAAAATAGTGGCACGTTTTTGTTCTACTACTAATTGACAACAATTGCGTATTAGCCCATGACATGTATGCATCCTATCTGTAAGTGGTATATCATGTTTAGTCGTTATTTATTCTCAAACGAGTATTCACTATAAGATGATAAATGTAAAGCAACCTGATGTAAGTGAAGATGTATTGTTTAATCTTCAATCTTGAAGCTTCCTTCTATTTTCTGAAAGTGCAAAAATTTACACTTCACGTTTCAATTCGTAATTGGTACTGATGTTCTTCAGCAGAATACATGGGAAAAGGATACCGGTATCCGTGTGTGCATACATTTGTCAAACAAGTTGCAGTACATGGTGGTTAATAAGCATGAATGCAGGTGCTTCAATTAATCAGAATAAGTTTCTTTGATTCGGAGTGTAGTATACCGCGATAGTCTGTTTAAAATGATTTGAGTAACAAATTTCACCACTCGCAAGAATTTGTGTAAAAGTAACTGAAATTTCTAACAGATTGTATGAGCTGCCTCTTAAACATCTTCTTACTAAATGCGCTCTGTGCACCATGGAGCGCAATCACCCATGAGCTGACCTAAACCGGACATACTGATTAACCGATATGGCGTGTCACCCATACAGACCACTTTTTGAAAATGGATACGATCTCCCTACCGCATTCAAAGCGAGGACTGCATCATTGAAATTGCCTATGACCTGAAGCAAAAACTAAAGAATGGAATAAATATTATTATCTCTTGTTCAGATAGGTTTTGGATAAGACATTTTTATCAATAGACAACCAATAATTACCGGGTTGCTTCAGATATCAACTGAATGATAATTCAACTTAATCAATGGACTTGTATCTCTGTCTGATTATTGTTCATCGGCAGTACATATCCATGATTGCATGCAATTCAAACGCGGGATCATATTGATGTTGGAACGATGCGTTAACCGCTAAGCCAATCCTAGCGGAGGAGGGTCTAGCTTTTGAAAGCCGCATCTCTCTCTATCAGCAAAATAGTACAGGAGAACCTCAATTGAAGAAATCCTGCCCAGTGTTGTACAGCTTCGTCGTTATTACAGACAGTACATTTTCCACTAGTTGCTTCAATTGGTTTACAGATCTTGCTGCCATAAAATCTTCCGGAGGCGCATTGCACAAGTCAACAATTCTTCTCAAGAGCTTGAATTCTTGGCTTTTGGAGCATTTGAGCATGCCCACGTGTTCCTGCGTCCATCAATAGAGGGCAAAACTCGAGCGCCTCATCACCATAAGTTCCAAGTAGTGTGACATGTTAGCAGGAGGTCGTAGCGCACACGCCGAATATTGAGCGACATAAGGTTGTAAGCATAAAAATTAACCAGCATACTCGAAAAGTGAATAGTGAATTATAAGATAAATCAACACGTGGGATGGAGGTGAGATGACAACAGTGTGAGCCACACGACGTAAGTGAACTTAAGAGAATGTTGATGTAATTGTTACTTATAATGTGAAGCGAAATCAACACAACGTACATCGCTGGTAGAGTTATCTAACTGCTCCCATGTTTTAAGCCGTGTAGACTCAGTAATAATTATAAATAAACCTTAGCAACTTGAAGTGATTTCTTTTGAAACAAATTCACATGATTTGTTTAAATACGACCAAATTTGACTTAAAGAATATCACAAATATTTGAAATGAGAATTTTGTGGTGAATTTTTATTATCTTTTACGGTTTTAGCTACATATTTGCGAATAAAACTGAACATTAAAATGCGAATTTTCAAATTCAAAGTTTGTTTATAGTCTTTGTCACTCATTCAGGCAACAATGCTGTAATCGTATGCTTTCAAGTAAAGAAATGATTTACTGTATCGACACTTTACTATGCGTCAAACGGTCATGCAATCCGTCAGAATTTTAGGCTGTAATTAACACAAATAAACACATGCATATCCTTCTAAACCAGAACTGAATACGGAGGGAATTCAGAAGGTTCGACGGTAAATTTGCACAATCACCCAACCAATTATTTACACGTAATGACTTCCCAAAAAGCGCTACGCTACTCAATCTGACGAACACAATGTGAATTGATCATAGTTGTTCAATTGAGCTTTTAGGAATTAATTCTCATATCAGTACTGTGTATTGACTTGAATGTCGAAGGAACGTCCATCTAAAATAGCACTGGATACGGAGATTCATCAGTGCAACCTTGCTAACGAACTGATTGGTATAGGAGTTGACACATCGTCTCAACATCAATACGGTCCCAGTCGTGGATATGCACTGCTCATGAGCAATAAACAGACCGAGATTTAAGTCCATTGATTCAGCTGGATTATCATTCAGTTGAACACGGGTGCAACTCGGTATTTATAAGTAGTCTATAAATAAGATTTTCTTCTCCGAAAACCCATCGAATAACAACTAATAATATTTATTCCCTTCTTTAAAATTTGCTTTCGTTGTTGATTAGTTTGTGATCAGAGCAAAAAATGATGTCTGGAAACTCGACGTGATGCATTCTTCCCGTTGATGTCAGTTGATTGCTATCGTTGCTATTGTGTTGAGCTCATCACGCTCTCCCATTCTAACACCTTTTTAACCTTAGGTGATTAATTAGAAAGACATGTCGCAACCATCGGTGAACACATCGAATAATGACTGTTCGAAGGTTAGTGCGTTGCCATCCAAATCGCGGCGCTTCACCGAAGGGTTTCAAGCCAGTTGTCGCTACCCAATTTACCCAGAACCACCAGAGTCAAAGTACCTTTTGAGCGAACTGTTTAATATAATAATAATAAATCAGATATCAGTGTTCCCAAAGCACACAGCTATCGGTAAATTAGTTTCTTTTAAATAGTGTCAAATTCGTGCAACGGGTAAAATATCATCGTATTCTTGTTTAAATTCAGATTTTATTAACAAAGAGTATATGCCGTTTGAAAAGCAGGATAATGGACGCGATTAATTGCCTGGATACTGGAATGCTAGACTGGTAGAGTTATCATGATCAGAGCTGATGTGGCGCTATATAGCACGTTAGATGTAATGAGCGGAGTACCCACAGGCTTCGTTTACGGCCAATACTCTTACTGTTATACACTAACGATATACCTAAAATTGTACGCAGCAAAATCATGATATTTGTGGATGACATCGAAGTCTAGACTAGCTTACGCACAACAGAACCTTGCCACTTTCTACAAAAAGATCTCGAAGCACTTCGAAACGTTGTCTTTACGATCCTGCTTGCCATTAAACATCCAACAATGTAAAATGTCAAACGTCGAAAAATCTTTGGAATTCAGATAGTCTCTTGGATCTCGGCAACTGTGATGGGTTACGGAAGAAATAGACATGGGTTTGTGGATTGCCAGTAACTTAGAGGCTTCTGAGAAGTGTTCTGTGGTATACAAAAAGTCATGCGAAGCTAAGCACTACTCGGAAAGATTTTCGGCAGTTTCACAAAGCAGATACTCCCACGGATATTGAACAACTATATCAGGCCAACAATAGAGTACGCATTTCAAGCATGGTCAGCATGGTTATAATATGATATGTCATTGCTGCAATGCTTATACCAGCGCGCTACAAAACTGCTGACAGGACTATATGAAAGGCGATATGATGAGAGCATTGCAACTCTGATCCCATTTGACTATTGCTACCGTCGTTTCAGGGTTGAACTAATCCTCCTGTTTAACATTCTGCATACAGTGGATCACCAAATGGAACACTTGTTCCATCGACAATAAGAACGGGATAGAAGATTGTTGAGCAACAAGTTAATTATTTCACACTCTACAACAATTATCAAGAGCGTTTCTTTGCTGACCGAGATTTTTCATCTGCATATAAGAGTGATCTTTGTTATTAGCATAGAGTTTCGATTTTAAATCGTTGTAGCGTTCAGAATATCCTGTGATAGTGAATTCCGCAGAAGAACCGCCGTCTAGAATCGAATCGTCAGTGCCACATAAAGTTATAACTTGAGTGACCCGCGTGCCCTCGTGCAAACGGACTTTTATTAAATTGCTGAGACTGTGAGTTTTTCTTCTTGGGCTTGATAAGAGCCCTGTGTTTGAAAGTGTGTTTCAGTTACAGTTAATCAGTGCGCGAACTACAAACCCTCAATTTCACATTATCTTTTGCGTGACCCAGTGGGAAAAATAATGGAAAATAGGTATTGGTAAACTCTAACTCATTCGAGATGATCTATTGATTCACAAATTCGAGAGATAAATGGGTTTGTTTCATTTGTGAAACTTTCTCATGAATGTTATCACGTTATGCTTCGTGCACCGACTCATATAATAGAATAGTAATAGCTGGCAAAATTATGGTGATGTCCCTAGGATAAATAGAATCGGCTTTTCGAAAACGTAAATGCACCTCAGAAACAGTTTACTTTGTTCGAATCGCACATTGTTAATACTGATTCCATCCACCGGAAGATATATTCGATAAAAATAAAACAGTAGTGACAGTAAGGATCACTGAGAATGCTTGTTTGAGTTCGAAATGCAATCAGGAGATATTAACTAACGTGTTATATGCAGTATGGTATATTGTCAACAGACTTATCTAAGCTGAATAATTTTAATTTATATTTAATTAGGTGAGAAGACAAATGCTCGAAACGTTTGCTGCGTTTCAAGAAAAACTGGCCTACTAAAACGCGTAACATAGATTCTGTTCAATTCTCATACAGAATTTACAAATTCAATTCTCCTGTCGCTCTATTGTTAACCGTCAATCTGAAAAACATCATTAATAAGAACTTTGGTAATACGCATCAGTAAACGTCCTTCGAAATATACGAATTATTGATCAGAATGGTTCACATTAGGAGAACAAGATACCAGTATCGCTGTAAGTAGAGCTCATCAGCAGTGTATATTCCGTCTCAGTTCAGGTTCTAATTAAGGACAATCGCCCTCGCAGTGCCACGCATTTTGGTTTGAGCTACCGTGCACTGTTCGAATAAGCGCGATTATTACTTCATGTTACAAATGAGTGAACTTTGCTTTCGTAATGAAAAACATTTTCCTGGTCGAGAAGCAAATCTTGACCGATCAATAGTAATTTTTAACGTTGATACCAGGATGTTTGATTAGCATTTGTAAGCTGTAAATGTGCTGTTTAAGTTCGCGTACTGTCTTCAAAATAAGGGACTTCATTAATAACTTGGTCGCACGCAATGATATTATATTGCACAACGCACCAAGTGATCAACAACAATGTAATTTGGCCGCATTCAGCATTAAATGAATACACCATGGATAGTGTAGATATGATTGATTAAAGCATGATATAATCCATTGAAAAAGTGAAGGTGAGGGACAATCTTATTTTGTTGCAAACACCAGCAACTGTAAGAATTGAATGTTTGTAGAACATCGTATACCATATGTGACAATTCGTACCATCATATTAAATGCATTAATTTTTCTGTTTACATAGCGAAGCTGGTTACGTTTGAAAGCATAAACATGAAGCAGCAATCTCGAATTGTGAATTCTCAGATAAATCAGCAAGTTGGATGGAGGAGGTATGTCACCTCCGTGAATGACAAGACGTAATTGAAAAATCGAGAGAATGGTGGTGTTTTGGACATTTAAATCGTGAATCAAAATATTTCTGTTTCAAAATAGTTTGTCACTGTTTTTCTAGCTCTCTATTTGGAAGCGCACGATCTAATAATTTTTCGCCTACTAAGATAATCATGGAACATAGAAATATTGATATATATACATCAGCAACCTAAGCTTTCGTTTCCCATTGTCATTTATTGGAACGGGATTTTTTATTAACTCTCAATGATTAATTCTCTAAAGTGGAGTTTGAATCTGTGTTTATGATAAAGGTTTGACTTTAGTAGAAGATAAATTAATGAATAAATCTGACGTAATACAAATAGGTGATATAAAATATAAGAAAATCGCAATTCTATTGGTGATGCATATTTGAGCGTTTTCTTATTTACACGGACACAAAAAATAATAAAAACGTAGAATATTCACTGATTTCTGTTGTTGCTATAATTAATTAATTCCTACTTAAATGTAGTTATAACGGTATGGCAGTCATGTGATGTGTTTGACTAATTAACGAATTAATAGGATCATTAAAAATTTGCGCATTTTTCTTTCATACTTTCTTTCTCAAGTTTGTTATATCCATTCCTGTATCAATACCTTACGATTCATGTTTAAGCATATAAGGATATCCGAATAAATTTTATTTGGCGAACAATTAAATATCTAATCGAAACATCATGTGTATCAATGTTTGTTTCCGTATTTATCCTTCAAAGGGAGACGGATAAGCAAAAGTTCTTCGGCTGCCGATGTAATCAACTTCGATTTCAGTAACATTGGTGTGTTGCAACTCGGCAAATCATTTTCAAAAACTGCTGAAATTCTGAGGTATAACATTACATGGAATAGACCCATTAGACCAAGGATACGTTGTGCATTGAACAAGAAGAAGAACAAAAGTGGCTTTATTCGAGTACACAAATTTTCAGCGATACTATTAATTCGACCACACGAAATAAAATGTACATTTTTCTTCACAAACAAATTGACTAATACGGATGATCCCACTTCAGTTATTCTACTGTCAGTTTCTTCCTCAAATCGAGAATAACCTTTGTATGTTCAACCAAATATCGAGCCAGGTAAGGAATAAACGTATCTTTGAATTTCTCAGCTCTTACATACAGGACGATATGTTGACTAGGCGTAGCTGGGAACGATCTGCAAGCCATAAGGACCTCATTCAGTGGGTGTGCATTGTCAAACGATATGACTCTGACCAATCTGTCACATTGACGAAAAATGCGTTCGACGATCATATCACGTATTGACTCGGTAGACAATGAGCTCGATCTTGAAATTAATTTGATTCCTCTCCTGATCATCAATAAATCCTTTTTGAAAATACCAGGAAAAATTATACGGGATGTGTATATTGAAATTGGAACAATGCAGTAAAAAATAAAAACATCTAACTACATCAGGAGGAACAGCTGAAAAACACAGACTTAAGGCGTAAAATGATAATCTTTTTCACATTCAAGTACTATGAAGTCACATCATCGGTTTATTTGAGACTCTGTGATAATATGACGCCAAGATACTTGAAACATGCGCTTCGGCTGACGCTCGAACCATGGGAGGAATTCGTGGGAATTCCTGGGAGCAGAGTTTAACGACGCTGACCAGCCTTGTTTGAAAATATTACATCTTTGCATTTTTGAGGATTTAACGATAAGCCGAGTGAGGATGACCACAGGTTAATGTTATTGATAATAAAACCAGATGTAGGTGGTCAAAAACAACAACAATATCATCAGCATGTTTTAGAATAAGAGTGGAATGAAAGCAATCAAGATCAGGAATGTAGATAGAAAATAAGAAGGTGGAAAGTATTGCTCCTTGTAGAACACCGCGAGAAATCGCTACAGATTTGGACACTTTACCATTCGCAGCAGTATACTGCACGCTGTTCATTAAAAATACACCCTATCCTGTGAACTAGGTTCAGGGGTACACCACAATCATGAAGTTTTTTGAGCAAAGAACTTCTGATAACACTATTTAAAGCGTTGGTGTAATCAAGAATACAAACCTGCACCGCTTTTGATTTCGAATCCAATCACCGGGATATATGGTCAGTTAATAACGCGAGTTCGTCTACTGTAGAACGAGTTTTGCGGTACGCGAACTCATGCAAATCTTCTACCTGGCAACTCGAAACAAGTCTCCGTAGCACTATGCTTTCCAGTACTTTGAGCAGCTGCGACGTACACGCAATAGGGCGGTACTTACCAGGATCATTTTTGGGGATTGGTATTCCAACAGTCAGGAATATTACTTATCTCAATGCATCTATTGAAGATAGATGAGATCAGCGAAGAAAGTTCACGTGTGCATTCTTTTAGCAAAAGAGGGAGAAGATAATCGAGGCCTGCAGCCTTCGAGGCGGACACAGCTAAAAGTGACTTCATAGCTTCCACTGAGCTTGTTAAAGTTGAGAAATAGGATGGGGGAATAAAGAAAATCAGTGATTTCTTAAGTTCCAGTAGGAGAAGATAAAAAAGATTCATTTAATGAATTAATATCATGGATAAAGGGTAGTACCTTTCTGTCTTTGCTACACAAACCTTTGAGCGCTCTAGATAATTGAGGACTGTTATTCGTTCTCAAAATTGATTTAACATATATATATCGCATGCGTTCAATCTCAAGCTTGATCGATGAAAACAGCTGGAAAACAGCGTGACGATCAAGAATTTGTAAAGCCTTTTACTTCAGTCTTCGGTGGCGCTTCAATTTATTATAGGAAAAACAATCAGGTCGAATAAAAATTGATTCCTGTGGACAGCATAGATCAAACCAAAAGTTGAGATTTGATGTAAAAACGTCACATTCAAGGGAAAAGTCCGGTTCGTAGAAATACGGAAGTCAGTCTCGCTTAGCATGGTTCTCAGCGCTGAAATATTGTCAGGTTCGCAGGCTCTACTGGTCACTTTTCGCACGATTCTGCGAGTCATGTAACTATGCCCCTTAGTTCCGTAGATTTTAGGGATTATTGAGATCACACAGTGATCAGAATTTTCATTAAGCTCAGATTTACGAGCATTAGAAATTTGTGGCGCATCAGTGAAAGCGTAATGTAGACAAGCATCAGAACGCGTTGGAAAATGAACAATGTTCGAAAGCTACAAAAGTGAAAACATAGAATGATTAGCGTGACTGAGGTCATCAGCAATTAAGATCAAAGAATTTTGGTAGGGAGCAAGTTCATTGAGAATTTTATCAACAAAATGCACGATAATTGTTAGAAGGACATTGGGGACGACATACACATTTAAAAGAATAAATCAATGAAAGTTAGAAACATGCCGTGGTTTGCATTAAATAACAAGACAGGAAACCTCCGGTTTTTCTAAGGTAACAATAATTTTGCTATAGGCACACAACTCTGTGCCAACATAAGTTGAAACTCCACCGCCACGATTTGCAATTGGACAGGTTCGATCCAAAAGAAAGCACTGAAAACCATAAATTTTATTCAAATCAGTGTTGATTTCAGAATGCAAAAAAGTTTCTTGATACATTAGCAACACCGTAACGAATAAAATAATTTGAACGAAGTAGAAGAGAAATTTCATCATATTTAGACAAAAAAGATTGCACATTGTATGTAAAATACAAGGTATTGGCATTCGAGTAATTACACGACGTTGACGAAGACCAACCTGCCAACCTGGACGGTGTTTTTTGACTTTTTTTTGAGAATTTTTATAATAATCTATCAAATGTCTGACGACTGACACAGCAAAAGTTTTTTAATAGGATCTGACTATGCAGCAAAGCTGTATCGCAGAATTCGTTCAAAGTGTTTCTAGGTTGACCTGAACACATGGCAGAAAAACAAAAAATCGGAATCCAAATTGACGAGGATAAATGTTAAAAAAATGTTTGTGTGGAGGAATTAGTAATTTGCGCAGCCTAGTAGTGTAGGAAATAAGCCCACTTTCAAGTTCTAATTGTCGAGCAACCTGAGTGTAATGCACACAAAGTGTTAATACACCAAGAAAAAATTGTTAAATAGTTATTTTTTCTCAACATACACGCAGACACTCAGCCGCAATAAAAATCAGCATATCCGTGTTACCTGTCGCCGAAATTTTAATTTCGTACGTGTCTGTTTAATCTGAAATGCCCGCATGAAACTATTGTTACCGCTCCTAGCGTCAAAACTTTAATTTGAAATTTGGACACTTATTCTTGCATAAAGATATGATGAAACCTGCTTGTTTACACACTGTAAGCATTCAAGTATTATAAGTGACATTCATGTTTATTAGTTATTTTATTTTTAAGAACCGATATTTAATATCATTTGGTAATTATAAAGTTATTTACTTTTTGTTACCATACATTCTTGAATCATGAATCTTGAAATTCTGAGGTTTTTCGTCAAACCTTAAAAATCCTCTAGACATATATATATATATATATATATACAAATATATATATATATATATATGCAAAATATTTCTTATCAAATTAAATAACAAAGTATCAGAAATACTTGAAAAAACTAGTATCATTTACCAAAGAGGATTAAACCAAAGGGTTGCAACTTCTTAACCTATGTTCATGTATTTCCGGAAAGGGTGTTTTCTAGGTATAATGACTAGCACTTTCTGACATACAATCTCTCGAAAGAAGGAAGAAAGATGTTTTCGGAATCCGTTCAAACAAATATTAAATTTTAAGTTGATGCAACATGAATTTAATGGTCAATGTTTCTAATTGTCTTTGTGTCATATTTGATTGCAACTGCTGCTAAGCACGTGCTTAATGATTCTATGCAGCGCACAACCAGATATGCGGAGAACCCAGAAATAACGGTGCTAATAATCACGAGTTAGAGACGAATTTCACTACACCGATTATAACAATACCATTTTTGCAACATAAGCAGCATCTCAACATTTATACTAACTTTTAAACTACAGAGTGATAAATACTTGTGTTGGACCAGTTGGCACAAATTTCGTTTAGTAATAGAATGAAAGTGACAAGCGTACCACAGGGATTCGGGACCTTGAAGGTTAACCTGGGTTTTACCAACATGCATTTGACGCGTGTTTAAACCCTGGCAATGTATATAATTATCTATATGATTGACACTTTTTTCTTGAACATTATTGGTGAACGTAACTAACGATGAATATGTGTAAATCAGCACGCATTTGACACGTGGGTTCGAAACGACGTGTTAATTGTTTGATGTTGATTCCAACGTCCTAGAAATCTATTAGTTAAAACGTAAAGTAGTTTCGAACATGGAACGCAATATGACTTCCAAAGTCATGGCGTAATATCACACACCTAAATTAGGTGTCAAATGAATGAATTGTGGATTTATTGGTCGTTATTTGAACTGATTACATTGTTAATGATTGATTGATGATTTGCGCTGGATAAAACAATATGTCCGGTTCGCGTATGATAATATCGAATAGATTGTTATTTATCCCACATGGTGAAGACAGTATGCAAAATGTCGTCTGATACTGATGCCGATTGTTGATCTCCGATAAAACCGTCAGCATGGAAATTGTGTTGATAGGTCTAGTAGTTCAAATCAACGTGGAAAATATTGTTCCTCAGTTAACCCAAGTTTAGGCCATTTGAAACATTTGGATGGACGAAAACTACATTGGGCTGTGATGCACAACCTTGGAGGACCACCGATGAAGCAAGCTGAAATCACAGCGTTCAAATAGAGCACAACTGCTTTTCAGCCGATTTACTTCAATATAATGAAAACAATCTTGCTGGTGTAAGTTCATTCTTATTCATTCAGCGAATTCGACCGGTTTAATACAAAGAGATACGTAAACAAAGCTGGAGGTAAAGTTTGTTAAATACTTTACTGTACGTCAGTGAAACCTGGACCACGCACGCAAGACATGAACGCAAGCTTAATGCTTTTCATCTACGAAACATCCGTCGTATCTTGAACATCGTGAGTGGACAGAGTGACTAATGCTGAAGTGCATTCAAAAGCTGGTCTCCAGAGAATACTCACTCTATAGCGACAGCGCCGCCTGCAGTGGCATTTTCATGTCTACAGAAGGGAAACTTTTCGTAATATATATATATATATATATATATATATATATATATATTGCACACTTGTGTGAATGGTTTTCATATAAATTGATTATATTCATTTTGATACTAGGTTGGTTAATTTGTTTGATAGAGAAGACCTTTATTCATTAGACTCAAAAAATCCTGCAGGATGATTAGGTAAGTCACATATACATAACCTCTTTCAATATTGGTCGTTATATGCGGATCACAGATTGTTGCTGGACCTCAAGTTATATGACTAAAACTTGATTATAATTTTACCGCTTCACATTCAACTGACTGGTGGTGTTATTTGCTGTTCAAGACTTAGTTTGTTCGACGATAACTAATGAGTTATAATTTTCTTCCTGCGAGCATATAATTTGGTGAAATATGAATTAGGATAAATTGCGTCGAATCAACATCTTGGTTTTGATACATGCATTTTTGTTCAGATAGCTATATCGAGAAATCTAGTAGGTTTTATAACATAAAACTGTTTGTTTCAAGTGGCTGTGTATTAATGACAATTTGGAGCTGCATTCTGAAGATTATATTAGCGATACTGCATGTTTGGTTACAGATTCGTGCATAACACATTGTTTTGATCAGTATTTGACACGTGATGAATTATTCACTCAATAAATGAGCATCCTTGCAGAGTATGTACTCATCAGACAATAAGCTTGCAAATGTGTGGACACATTTTGAAGGCAAGATGCTTCAGATGATAATTATAAAGCTTGGTAATCACATGTTCACGATGACAATTTAACCTCAAAAAACGTCAAACTCAAATTGATTTCTTAAAAAAATGAATCGAGACAATTTGTGAATATTGGACGGAGAAATCAGATGTACGAACCACATATTATTTTTCAAATTGTCGTAGATTTGTTAATGAAGCTTCGTGTGCGTCTTCTTTGAGTCATCTACAATCGTGAAATCTCAGTGATTAAGCTGATACAATGTGCACCAGTTGAAAACTTTCCAACTGCAAGTCATTCGATATTACTCGTGAAACTTCAGTTTGCGAGGTCGATTCAATCAAAGAATTCACAATTTTTTAATCGTATCATAGCCGTGTGCACAGCTATATTCAACCAAATTGGCAGAGATCATGCGCTTTGTCTGTGCTGAGTGCGGCCGTGACCCTTTGGTATTAATATAAATGTTCTTCTTTCATCTATATGGCCATATCGTGGCGCAGAGAAACGCATTTCAAAATTAAAATGCTTATCCATGTTATTATAATCTGTATGACATTAACTTTTCCGGTACGATGTGGAAGTAAGTTTGATGTAGAATTGTTTTATTGCTTGGTTGTCGTATACCTAAGATAATTGTATAGCGCGTTTATTTCACTCAACAACGCTGCTTAAATTTATGCTTATAATCCACGACTGGGTAGCTTGTATCCTTGTGAATGAGAGCACAATTAAACCGATCAAACTGTGTGAATGCTAAATGCCTATATCGTAAAGTAGACTTGTTTCGGTCGTTTGCATTGAAAGAGATATACAAGTTTATTCATATGAATTATTCTTTGTATAATTTTCATTACATGACTCGCAATTTGAATGATATTATTAACGCAAATTATATAATTAATTAAAAATATTTACAGTAATTGAGTTTGATGGAAACCTGTGTGCAAAAATGCATACAAATATCAACATTTAATACATCATTTGCGTTGGCATATATCTGCCGTGCATTCTTAAACATGAAAAGCTTCACAAATGCTGCAATATACACTCATAACATTCTTTGCTTTTTACAAATTTCACTCTGTATAGACAGGAAATCACGCTGACTGGATGACTATTATTAATCTTATATCAAAACAATTTTCATTGAATTTCGTTATGGTAATATTGTTTTCGTCATTAATAAACCACTTAATCGAACTAACTGTCATGGATCCGTTAGAAAAACTCAGAATTTCATAAATTAGACATTAAGTCTCGTACTCAAGTGATTAAATATAATCCGCTATCTAAGTGAGAAATTTCATCTTCAAGTTTTCAAAATAATAGCGTATGTGAATCAAGTAGTGCTTGTATGCCACTGCTGGATAAGTTCGGTATGAACAACCTGTTCAATCACATGAGCCTAAACTCGTGTATACAGCGGTTAAATCCATGACCATGAACGAAATATCTCATTTGCATGCATTTCCATCACACCGACAGACCGGTTTCGCGCTATTTGCACTCACTCGGTAAGGATAATAGGATTATCATTGGCATGCGCATGAAACAGTGGATGCATGGTTAACAAGCTGCGCTTTTATGTCATTATTGTCATAGGTTGGTAGGACCAACCTGTTCAAACACATGAGCACAAACTCATGTACATTGAGGTCAAACCACATCACTTTTAACAAAATAGATCGTCTACATTCATTTCCATCACACATTAAGTAGGGACAGTAGGATAAGTATCCGCATGCACTTTTTCGTTCATGACATGGGTTTATACACTGTCTATATTAGACTGGACTCAGGTGATTGAACAAGTTGGTCTCACCAGGGTTATTCAACGGTTGCATGCAAGCTCAAATTGATTCCAATTTTAAAACTGAGTCAAGTGCATGTGTTTCCTGAACCTACTGTCCCTACCTGTTGGGTGCATTCACTAAAAAGCCGGTCGTGCGGTGTGTGACGGAAATTCATGCAACTGAGTTCTTCGTTAGTATGTAATGTCATTAGAATGCTACTGTAAGTAATATCGCAAATGTTTAATTTGAATGATCGTTTTATAATTATTCACTTGACACTTAATATTGGCATAAATTCGCTATATTTTTGGTCTGCTCATAGCTAAATATTGTGTCTGTGTATGCGCAAACTGTTCATTTCCCAAATATATGATCAATGTCAGATATCCGTCCAGCCAAATTAATTACTAAAAATCTAAAACCGTGAAACTTAATGTTTGTAACTTTTATTCAGGCCATATGTATACTCTCGAAATTTCGACTAACTAGTACCATGCTAGGATTAAGTTTCATTTTATTTATCATTGAATTGAATTGAAGCTTGCTTATTTGTCTACTAGCAGCTATATTTCTGCTCGTTGACTTGGAAACGAATATGTTTGCCCACAACGAGCAATGCGGACAAATTACACCAGAAAAGATGAAACACATGGCCGAAGTGGTGAATTTTACAATTTAGATTTATACAATTTCTATATACCATACACATTGTGCATGGTACAATTTAAATAATGGTTCATTTCTGTAACTGTTTCCGCCTCAAGTAAATTCAACATATATGAAAGAATAAGTATGATATGGACATGAAGGTTAACAGAAACAATAGGTATACTTTGAATGATGCATTTCGGAACTACGTTACATTTAGGACGTGTATTTTAATCATGATATAATGTATTCATCTTCTTTGTTGTTAATCACCGAATGCATTTTCTGTTTCATATGTAATTCATTTGGGCATATCGGCATTTTAAAGGCATAACACATTAATTTCGATCAATTGTTAACGATGTATGAATGTGAATAATTAATCACATATTTTAGGTTTTCAACAATTAACCAATGTTTCTCAATTGTTTCTTCCGTTGACGTATTTCTAACAGAATATCAGTCAAGCGAAATGTGATTAGTATAATATAGAATCAATCGCGACTTGATGAAATCAATTTTACAAAATCTTTTTTTTCAACTCGATTAACGTGTACACTTATTGCATTAATAGAACTGGCCTAGTTTTGGCATTTGAGCAAACGACAGTCAGTAGAATGTAAATTCAATTAGTAATGGATTATTATCTTATATATGATCTTCCATTAATCCTTGAATGACCTCCACGGAGAAACTGATTCGTTTGATTCGCTATTTTGATCAATTAAACTATTGACTAGCAAAACATTTTGCTCTTGCTATTTGAAAATTAGGAATTATTAATTTCACCTGAGTGGAAAGTGAGGTGTTCCACAAAAGCAACTCATGAACAATGGAGACCTGTCCCAGAGTACCTAACTATTAAGAGCGCCAAGTCGCCAATAACTTGCACTGTAAATTAGAAACTTAAGAACTCTTGAGGAAATGATACAATCAGAGTTCCAAATCAATGTTTGAATATACCATGTTTTTGTGTCAATTGAGTGGATAATAGGTCAATATTTATTAGTCTGGAACAAACTTTCAGAAGTCAAAGTGCGTTCAGCCAGGTGTAATGACGCCGACACGATATACGTTTTATACGGGTAAATTATATTTTTGTGCTTCAAGAATATGGTGTTTCATTGCATCAATGCACTTCACAGCATTCTAGAATAACATTGACATTTTGCCAATCCCCAAACTGTTCCATCCACATTGTCAGTATGTTCCATATAAAATGATCGCATTATTTTATACTCTGTTCTGGATGCTTTGTTTTAGATAAAAAAATCTCTTAGCTTACCCAATTGCTCCGTAACAAGATATCACATTGTGGGTTATCGCATGGTTCTCGCTGAAATAAAAATAAATCTCGAATTGGGGAAATTGACGCTCTTAGAGGGCTTGATTGAATTACAGAAGACCACGAATTTCCTTGCTTTCCGAACACAAGGTATGTGACAAAACGCGTGTTGTCCCGTTGCATTCTAACACGTGTGACTATATTACGTTCAGGTCAAGCAGCACACCCTCGTAGAATGTGTGCTACTTGTTTTTATAAGATTTCCTAAGCACTTAGCCATTGTGAGTATGTATACTTTAAATTGATCAAGGCTATCGCAAGCGACTTCCTGATTACTAAATGTGGCAAATTTGTTTACCGCTGTTCAAACAAAACAAGGAGATTTTCGCATATTAAACAACTCATTTAATACAACGAAGCAGGATACTTACATGTGTGTGCATTTTTGAGTGTTCACAATGAGCAGCTGACGAAAATAAATAATAATCCGCAAACAAGCGCGACTATTAAATTAATTTGTTTTTTTAGCATAGATCAAAAAACACCAAGCAATTCAATAAATTCTAATTAAGATTAAACACGGAGTAAAATAGTGAACAATTTAAGGTATATTTTTTACATTAATTGTTGAATTGTGTCTCTGATATTTGACTCCGAGGCAGAATATTTTGAACAATTAATATAACACTGAACATGGTTATCGATTTCAGGGTGGTTTCTGTAAATTAATTAAAGCTGTTGGATTTTTATTCTTGTCTACTATATTTCGCCATATCTATTTTTGTCTAGATGATCGGAACAAAATGGATTTGAAAATGCTTGGCAGTATGGAAACAAGTATGTCCAAGTATATTTGGTGCTCACAACTAAATCCCTTACAGCCACAGTTTTATTAAAATTCTCTATCAAAATTAGTAAAACGGCATCTAAATAAACGTCCGCCTAGATCCACCGGTTCTACGTCACACAAATGCCTTGTGAGATTATATATAACATTTGTCTTTGTTCATCCACGTTCTGGCTTGTGAAATCTTTTGCGCAATCCCACTCAAAGCAATAACTACATGGGGTGGGTGGATGATTTTACGTTCATAGTTGTTTTGGTTCTTTGTGTTTCCATTAAATTTGTCGAGATTCGGATTAAATTCGAAATTGAAATGAACGTTGCTAATCTGGGCTACCAAATTTTGCGCAATCAGTTCGGTTTGTGTCATGAGCACGTAAATCTCTTTTCGTTCACGTCATGCTGCAAGGACATAGGCTTTGTACTTACTCAGCAACATATTTATTATCCACACGTAAAATATCTTCATGTTTGCCTTCACAATCAGCTTGCGTTTGTGTCAAATGCATCATTGTGGACTGAATATTCGTCTCTTTGTCCAGAGATGATATTTCCACGTTCGTTAAGATTTGCGGTTCGATTTACTGGTTGCAGCAGCCAGTTTCTAAATATGATGATTAGAGGCAACACAATCTATTTTCCTAATGCGTTGGCAAAGATTATTCAGATCATTATTTCAATTTTCGCATAACGCTGACAAACTGTCAATTAACGGCGGAAGCAGATCTTGATATTAAGCAATAATTTAATGGCTGCATGGTCGGCAAACGGCATGTCACAAATTAGCATATCCAGTAAGTTCATTTTTATTCTCCGAGTTTTACCGCATGATCAGGACGACATTCAGTGATCTGTTGTTTAACTTATTTATTGCCTGATGAGATCACCATCTTGTTTGACGCACAGAAATCCCCTGCAGAGCATCAATACCTATTTATGTTTATATTTATGTTAATATATTCTTTAATGTACTTTCAATTAAATAAATACCATTCATTTAATTATTTCGCTCAAACAGATCTTAAATGTTAATTGGTTTCTGATGATTAATTGCAATTGATTTTTCGGAATAACTTATTCAACTCTGTAGTCGAAGTGAAATACTTGTATCATATCAATACTTTATAAACGTTTGACAATATTTGCACACAATATAGTGCTTTGCGCGCATTAAAATTGCAGAATTCTCTACGCATTTGCAAATCAAAGTTGCGCTGGATGACTTTCAGAAAGTTGCTCAATTGCACGCCGCAAATGAGAAAATTTTCAAAGTATGTCAACGGAAATAGTTTTATCACATTTTATATACTAGGCTAAACATTCTACAAATTAAAATAAGCTATTGATCTGACGCTTCGATGTACAGTTTAATTGCGTTTTTCGACCAGTGAGCAACAATACCGTTAGGAGTGTTGAGATCCGCGAGTATTTGTCCATGAACAATTTTACGCTCAAGTAACGCAATTTCTGGAAAGCTGAATATTTCGGACTCGTCATAATTTTGTTTGATCCGCTTAAAGCAACGTATCTGTGTTATACGTGCACCGGTTAGGAAAATGCTTCATTCTACAACAAACGCAATCTTTTCAGAAGCATGATTGCAGGATCGGCAAAATTTTACTTAACACTGTGTATGATAAATGATAAATGATATTGTTAAAGGTTGCACATCTGTTTAGCGGGATGCTTTCACATATTTTCCTCGATTATTGAACAGACAAATAGGTCGATAAAAATAGCCGCACGGTGGAACGAAGTCGTGGCGATATTGGGGCGATATCACGGAGCGCGCCTCGAGACAATAAAATATCAATTGAAATCATGTTCGATTTCATTATTTTCTTTCAATCGTGTTTTGCATTATTATTGCAAACAACCCTCTGTCATGGCGCGATATTTGAAATTTTCGAATGAATATAAACCCTCAATACGCGGTATTGATTCAAATGATCCGCATGAAATATTGCTCGAAGTACCATAAATTTTAATTAGCTCTGTTTCTGGTTTTTGGCTAATGTAACGTTTGACTATCACAGTATTGTTCAGACAGAATCCAGAATCAAGTCGGAAGTTTCGTATAAGTGCAAGAACAATATACAAGCATTCTGTTTAATGCTTCTCCATTTAATATAAATGAATATGATAATGATGAAACTGGTTGATCAGGTAAATGAAATGGCAAATGACATCTTACCAGATATATTCTATGCTATGATGAAATTAGATCAGCAATTGATGATGCATCTCTAAGGCAAAGGCTATATAAGATTAAATCATTTGATTTTGATCGACATCAACTTAGTGGAAACGTGTTGTAATATAAGCGAACGATTGATTTCCAGAAACTGACCTTAACGTTAATGAGATATTTTGAAAACGCAACAATGCGTTGTTAATAAACGAATAACTTCCAGGTTCCGATTTTATGTACCTGAATAACTTGAATAATAGTCTACCATCTATATTTTGATGAATCCTAGCAACAAATTGTTTCAATATTTCAACCTGCTGGGAATAATATACAAGTTGACGCATCTCGTGAAACGAACATCGACAGAAAATTAATTGACCGGATAGCTAATGTTCGCATGACCCTAAAATATGATTACAATTTGCGGAGATTTCCGGAATATTGGCCGCTCAATGCTTTGCCGATTATCGTTGGTAATACAAGCACTAACGTCCAAATCGAATATGGATTGTATCCAGATGGTGGTAAGCAAATTGTATAACGTGTCACATTTAACGACAATTCGTAGCTATATAGTCATTGTAAAAGTCTTGGCCCCGTAGAAACACACAGTTAATCACAACTTTGCTTACAATTCAGATGACGTTACCACTAGCAAATGTTAGCACTACTGGTTACTGTGAAATCGGATATCTCTGACATGAAACTAAACAGCATAAGTTGATGTACAGTGTGGGAATTTAACGAAATAACCATCAAACAATTTTGCTGACGTTCCGCTTAATTGCTCGATGTGAGTCGATACATCATCATAGAACATTAACATTTATAGGACAGTTCGTTGTTTGACAAGTCGCACTTGTCACGTCTCATAATAAAATAGCATCAAAACCCTATGCTATTTTCTTAAATCAACTTCATTCCCAAAATTTTAATTCTCGAAATGATCTTCCTACATGTTCATTATCAACGCAGAAAAAGCTACAAGCTATTATGTTTGACTACATATTGTGCATTCGATATAAAGGGTCTATCACCATGCATGTAGCAATCCTATGTAAAATGTCTGCATCAGCGTTTCCTGTAATCCAAACATAATACCGACAAAAAGCGTAATGAATGTTGAGGAGAATTGTTTATTATTGAAAAAAATATTCAGTCAAACCTTGCATCGGTAATCGTAACATAATATACGATACAAAATCTGAGTTTATATGAAATCCGATTGGATTTACAATTACATGACATTAGGACGTAGAGTTTTATTTATTTATATTTTGTTGTTGAATGGCACTTAATTTGTAAGTGTGACATATTTCGTGGAAACAATTGGATGTGCGTGTTACAAGTCCTCGTTATCTTAGCAGACTTTCATATACGGTGAGAGCTGAAAGTGTCGACTTATTTGAGAATTCATTGTTTTTATATCATATAAAATTAGGTTTGATTAGAAATCAGGTGTGTTATTTGGGGTTTTGTTGAATTTGTATGCGTAAAATATTTCGTTCCAAACATAGTTCTGTGCTCATTTTCAATGATTCTAAAGTTTATCATATTCATTCAAACTGCAATTTCAATCACCTACGCCAAATCGTGAACACATACTTCTCTGTACAATGTATCTTGCATTACAAATCTTAATGTATTTAAAATAATTTTTCTTCATTCAATCAAATATCTATTTAGCATCAACTCCGAATGTGACAGGTGTGTCAGAGTAACGCCAATCGATTATAATCTAGTGTATTCTAAATGAATTTTGTCCACACATATCTTGAAAAGTTGGGCTGTAAATCGTTGCAGTTGTGTTGTATTAATTATTAGTCTTTGGTGATCTCTGTTAACGGTGGCACTACAAAAATGACATTAAACATTGTATTGTATTTTGCAGGTAGTTATTTCGAAGCTCTTGCACAGTTCGGCATACGGGATTATCCCACAGTGATACCACATCTATGGGTGAATAAACACAAACAATTGTATGGATAATAGCTGAGACGACCCAAACGCCTTCTGAGTAAGCGAGGTCATAAAACGTCTGTAGTGTCTTGTTGGGAATACTGGAACCAATCACTAGTAAAACGACCAACAAATTCCGTATATAAATGACTGACACATTTTTTGCGACAATAGCAACAATTTCATTATATTCTTTTGCTGTCTAGCACTGAATTCCTATTGTTTGCGATCATGGTTTATCAACGGTACAATCAAGGTCTTAGTGCATTTAAAAATATACAAATTACAGTTTCAATAATCCTGCATTGCTGTGATTTTACAATGGATATGCGTTTCGGAACGCAGCCTCATAACATCAATGAATAAAATTATGCTTCCCGCAGTCTTCATTACCGATATTGCTTCCTTTACAGTAATTCAATTCATTGTGAAGGTTACGGAAAACGAGGTCACCGGAGATTTTTGCACACGCGTGAGAATATTTCACCGTTTCGACTTTAATAATGTTTTGTAATACAATACACCGCAGTTTTCTGTTATAAGAACTTCTTATTGTCATGTTGTACAAGCTAATCCATCCTTATTCTCCAGACAAAGTGATGAATGTTCACCCAGCCGAGTGGGCTGCAAGCGCGGATATCATATTTACATGATAATGAAAATGCATACACCAGATGTTTGCCACATTGAAAAATGTTTGATGGTTTTCTTAGCATCTATTATCGATTTGTTGATCACGAAAAAAATCAAATGTGATCTATATATCGTGAATCTCCACAAAATTGCGAAAGGTTTAGTTTGATCATTGATTACGTTGCACTCGAAACTTGTTCGATTGCGATGGAACAATTTCGCGGTATTTAAAGTGATGGGTGCTTTTTCCAAAAAGCTTAATATGTGAGAGCAAGGTATCAAATTTTAACATTAAAGTTTCCTGGAATGGTTTTTAACATAATATGAACTGTTGTGCTGATTGTATAGATACAAGCATTCGAAAAAGCCCACGGCTTATATGTAAGCTTCGCTTTCGGAAATCTTACACAAGCATTGGAAATTGATTTCTTGAACAAAATCCTATGTAGATCTTATTGAACATCGTGTGGTAAAGTGGTGGATACTACAAATTTATTGATTCTGATCATGCTTGGTAAATTCGAATAACTCGTGAGGCTTTTAATTGAGAAAATGAAAAATAGTCATTCTTTTCCAAATTGGGAATAGATACATTTTCTTTATAGTTTGCCAAATGGTATTACCTTTAAACAATTATTTTGTACCTGTAAAACATAAAGGTAAACAAAAGTGAGAAAACTACCAAACAAAACGTAGGCAAAATTAATAAATAATGACATGATTTCAAATATTGAAGACATTCTGTTGCGAGAAGAAATGAAATCTTAAAACGCTGAATAAATTAACACGATTTAAATTTCGTTTTCAGCTGAGAAATATCTTCCTACATATAATCAACTACAACATCGAAAGCTGCGTCATAACAAATGATACGAAACAAAATCCCAGTCGATTTCAGCGAATTGAACTGGAAGTTAATTTGACCAAACTATCATTGGTAACAAAATTGCTGGTGGCAATAAATGGACACACAATGGGATATTATTTCACGTGGAATAAATTGCCACAGTTTCCTAATTATGGTAAGAATTCAAAGAAAATTGTTCAAATACGTACACGTGTTTATTAAATGCTACCATTTGGCACGCGTCTCAAGTATCTTCTGAAAACCAAGTCCAGCTGCTGGCAAGCAGGAGTGGCTCCCCGAGCCCAGCTGAACTGCTTCTACCAACAGGAAAAGGGGCGAGAGCGAGTGACTGGCGCCTGAGAACCAGTTCGCCTCGGACAGATAGAGCTCGTTAGCCTGGGAGGACACTTAATCTAATCGAAGTAAAACTTTGATTTTAAACCTCCGCTGCCTTGCGGGATACCCGATCACGGGAAAGGCTTCGGGAGAAAAAACTGAGGAATAATCTGAAACAGAGTCTGGCAGACGGTTATTTGGTGCACACCTCCTCGTTCTGGCAACTTATTGCTGCCTCGCAGTTCGCACTTAGTTGTGCAAACGCTAGAAAAGCAGACTCGCGCAAAGGCCTACTGATGCTGCGGACGCCGATTTGTACATAAATTCCCGAAAATCTTCATTGAAACCGACTCATCTTCCAGGTAGAAATGGTCGCACAGAATTACTTAAAACGAATTTGTTTCACAACTTTAGGATTTGTATTTCTTTGCTTGACATAAAATTCGCGATTGAAGTAGAATTAAGGTCCACATAACAATCACCAATTTTTACGTCAAAGAATCAGTATTATTTTGTAACAGGCTCACATGACCGTACGGTGTTAGAAATAATTTATAAAGTTGCTCAACACATTTCTTTCAGATGTTTACTATGAGAACTGCGAAAAAGGACTTGTTGTTGGTCAGTTTATTCATCTTCATTTTTTGCGATTATTTAAATTAACTGATTCAAACTTTCTGAACATATTATTGTATATTTTACATGGCATCGTTCGATATATGAATGAGAATATAGAAGGATGTGTAAAACCGAAAAACATGACATATGCGCGTGCTTCACGGGAACTCGTCACGTAACTCTAAACTACGACAAAATGAGACTTTTCTCGAAAAAGTCGTTATAAATTGACCTCTTACCATTTGATATAATTATCAAATTGCACAAATTTAGTTAGCAATGCTGCCAATAAATTTGTCAACATGTATTTAGCAAAAGTTGTTTCGTGTGTATTCTATACACGATTTTATGTGAATTTGTTTCCGATCAAATCAATATCACAACTCTGACTCAAATTAGAAGCGCACAATTTCCTTTCAAATATTGTGAAAGCCTAAACCATAGTAATTTAAACTGGTGATAGCAAATACAAACTGATTTGTTTCGAGATGTTGAGGTGCAAATTTCTACATGCCAAGTGATACAGTGATTTAAGTATACACGATGCTCACCAAAAGTAATTACTAAAATATAGAAATTAACGTCAATTCTTCTAGTGCAGTAGAGCAGGACATGGTACAATGGTTCATTATTCGTCGTCACTTGATTAAGTTATCTAGCAAACACCTCGTTTAATCGAGAGAATACTGTGATAAAATTGTGTAACAATTTGAATTCGCATTGATAGAACAAAATATAAAATTGTTTATGAAAAACGTATTTTCAATGAAAGTTTGCTATCAAATAAATCATTGACACATTGTTGTTGGATCATTTCTACCCTACTCAGCGGTGTTGATTTTGGATACGTCATTTAAAATGAGCGAGAATCAACTCGGATTGGAGAATGAACAATGCCAACCTGTAAGCCGTTATATTTATGTGTGCGCATTATAATCTAATAAATTTTTAAAGACCAAAGCAATATCCATGTAACACATCGATCATACTCAATAGGAAAATGAAAAAAAATTTATAATCTGAAACTGTCACTTTTCTGTTAAGCATGACCTATGCGACCCTCACATTGCTCAACACGACGTGAGAGTTAATTTATCATCTCACACGCTGATTTCATAAAATAATTACGATTGAACAATCAAGGTTCACATTTAGGCTGCTGTTGTATAAGGTTGGTACCGCTAACTTTATCAATTACATATGTAGATGGTAATAAACCCATGACCCTGAATTAAATTATGTATTTGACGAGTTGGGAAATATTCATATGAATGCGGATTGTTCAAGATTTCAGAATCAACAGGATTTCAGAGAGATGTAATGACTAATCATTCAAAAATCCGAATTTTAATGGACGTACATGAGGCTTGTTGTGCCTGAATTATTTTGGTTTTTACTATCTATGTATGTTTTTCGTTAGCAAATGTATGAAGTCTCCCCCGCGTTTACCAAATGATTTGTATGTTAAACGGAGCGGTTACTTGCAAATAATCTTAAACTGACATTATTTTCAAATTGGCGAGTATTATCTATTGTCTCATGTAATTCTGGAAGCCGTAAAAAAACTCGGCGATGGCTGATGGAACATTTTCTAATAATTGCCTAATGTGAACATCAGTTCAGTGTCAAAACCATTGTGTTCACCAAACGCGCTCGTTTAAATGTATCACTCACTTGGATGACTTTGATTTCTGCCTAAATTTACTTTTTTGTAACCATACACGACTCAGTATAAATCTAGTTATTTGTTTGCAATTAAGAGACAGTGCATGCCGGTAGCTATTTTTTCTTGTCAGATGTTATTTGTGATAACTTTTTAATTCATCGGTAACTCCACATAACGGAAATTACAAATGATGGTTTCTTACCGATTCATATTTTGTACTAAATATTCTATGACATTTTGATCTAATGTTTACATCAACACCTAAAATTGACACAATATGCCATTTTTCTAAATGTTTCACAACCATAGATCGTCGTGGTGCTTGGATATTATCAAATCACAGCCTCATGCAAAACAAAGACGACATCCGAACTAGAACTCAGACTTTTTACACTCGATGTCTACTGGTACACTCCGGCATCGCTTATGCATTTGATGGTCGCACAAAACTTCACAAATCTCGTCCGAAATGTGCGCTGGAACGTGTTACCAAAGGTTTTCAATTAAAAAATCCATCCAAAATGCAAACGCCACAATCAATTTAACAAAACATGCTTGAATGCGCAACACAATTTTACCAAACGCTTGCACCGAAATACACGAATTTAAAAGCGTGGTAATTCTTAACGTTATTGTTGATATTAATTTTTACCACTAAGTACATTTTCACATTTGTAGTGGAATATATATAATTTGATTTTGAAACAAAATATCGCAGTTTGTTATTTGACAAAGAAAGCGTGATTTGATAACCGAGTTTCTCAATCGCTTGATTCCAGTTGTATTTAATCGACTGTTAGCCATTTAAAAGGTTCCAAGCTTGTCAAAGCCGGGGCGGTGTTAGGATAATCTCTTAATTCCAAAAATGCACTAATAGCACGGGTCTCATATAGATTCTGACAAAAACGTCCAGCTGGTAGCCTGCACGCGTGGTCCTGTGTGACCCATTTACTGCTCCTACTGACAGAATAAAGGGCGAAGGCGGTTAACAGGTGCCTCAAAAGCAGCATGCTTTGTGCAGATGGAGCTCGTAAGTCCATGAAGGCTGTCCACCTAGGAAAAGGAAAACCTTTATCTCAAACCTCCACTGCTTTATAGTTACTTTCAATCATTGAAAAAGTCTTCAGGAGTCAATCTGGAGAAAATTCGGAGGCGGAGGCCCGTTAGACAGTCCGAAGTTTTCTACAAATTCGCCCTGCCAACTCCGACGACGGCATCGTTGTCCAAACGTATCACCCTAGCTGTTTCTTTGGTATCGGTGGTGCCGTGGAGCGGGAGCACTTACTGCGTGGGAAACAGCTAGTTCTCCACTTTGAAATTCCGCTTCTGTGAATAATAACACGGGAAGCAGCAGATACCGGTTAAATGCTATAGCACGATTGGCGTAAAGCTGAGCACCTGGGCTGCTTACGATAGTAAGAGAGAATTTCAGGTCTCATTAAACGCCTACTGCTCGCCTCAAGCTTGGCAGCCCTCAATGAATATGGGGCTGCCTTGCCACGATCTGCTATTTACATTGGGTGCATGGGGATTAGGAATCAACCGACAAGCAGACTGTATTTTTCCGCACCAGCGAATCGAAATATCAAACAACAAATGTCAGTTCTAAAACTTGGAACCTGGAACGTCCGGCCCATGTTTCCAGGATTTCATTACGACGTCTCGAATATCAGAGGCGTTAGAAAGTCCGCCGTGATCAACAACGAGCTAAAGAGACTAAATGTCGACGTGGCTGCCCTGCAAGAGTCGCGTTTACCAGACACTGGTATACTAACAAGAAGAGATTACACATTTTCGGAGAGGAAGCGGTTCCGATGAGCCTCGACTGCATGGAGTTTGGTTTGCCGTTCAAAACGACCTACTCAAAGCAACAGAGTCGAGCAGCAGGGGACATACGGATTTTGAGTCTGAATCTTAATTGCATTACTGGTACCATAATGTTGGTGAACGTTTATGCACTGACGATCTATGCGACGCCTGCTCAAAAAGACGCTTCTTTATCACAACCTCGCAACGGTCATTAAAAACGTGCCACAAAGAAAATGAGAGCGTTATTGGGCGATTTCAATGCTAGATTACGAGTCTTGGCAAAACTGCCGCGGGAGGTACTGTGTAGTATAAAACAAATGAAAATGGACAACGCCTTCAAGAATTACGCCCACAGTTTAATCTTCGTATCAGTTACACTTTCTTTCAAACAAAGCCACAGCACAAGGTCTCTTGGGAATATCCTCGATCTAAGCATTGGCACCTACTAGATCTTATTCTTGTTGGACGGACTAATATAAGAAGCGTACCTCTCATTAGTTCATAGATCAACATAGACGAGACTGTGACACTGATCATTTACTGGTCTGTGCAAAACTGAAGCTTTCTGACTCGAGATTTCACCGCACCAAATTGACTGGTAAACCTAGGATTGATGTCACTCGCATGTGCGATTCTAATCTAGCTGCGCCAATTGCAAAAAGCTTCATAGCCGAGTTCAACAAGACAACCCCAATTGAAACGGCTTCAGAAACTGGGAATCGATGTAAAGCTGCATAGGCCGTGCCGCACTTTCCACTTTCGGTCCGAAGAAAGTTGAACGAGCAAGTGGTTCGAAGCAAAAGCTTCTGAGTTGACTGCTGTCAGCATATGCCAACAAATGAAAACGTAGGACGTTTAAGAGCAGCTTGAAATAAGGTGCAACAGACTGCAAGGCGATATGCAAAATGACTATTGGACAGAAATTAGCCTCAGTATTTAAAAAGCTGCGGATACTGAAAATGTTCACGGTATATATAATAAGATAAAGAAAGCCATTGGTCCAAACAAACTTAAAACGGCTCCCACTAAGTCTACATCTGGTGACCGATTGTGGGCAAACCTCAGCAGATGGAAAAATAGGCAGAGCACTTCTCTTCTCTCTACTCTGGGGACAGTACGATTTTACCTCATGTATTTGAAAATGTCGAGCGGTTGCCGACTATTGAATATCTAGATACTCCCCCAACTCTTGATGAGCTCAATGGAGCAATCGACCGATTAGCGAATGGGAAGGCCCCTGTTTACGACGGAATTCCGCCTGAACTCATAAAATGCTGTAGAGCAGCATTATTGCGACCGCTCCACCTTTTGCTTCTGCAGTGCTGGCAGGATAAGTGTGTCCGACAAGAGATGCGATACACAAAGATCATCACGCTGTTCAAGAATAAAGGAGATAGAGGAGATTCTAACAATTACAGATGAATCTCCCTTCTGAGTGTTGTAGGCAAATTGTTTGCTGAAGTCTTGTAGATCTGGCTGCAAGTTTTAGCTGATAGTATTTACTCCTATTCTCAATGTGGCTTTCGCAAGGGAAGATCAACCGTTGACATGACCTTCTCCCTGAGACAACTTCTAGAAAAGTGTCGGGAACAGCGTATGCCATTTTTCGCTGTTTTTATTGATTTAACGAAGGCATTCGACTACGTCAGCAGGGAGGGTATTTTCAAAATGCTTTATTTGATAGGCTTTTTTACAAGGCTGCTGAAGCTAGTTATTTCGTTCTACTCTGGCATGGAGGGCTCAGTCCATTTTAACGTTTTCAGGTCAGAAGCCTTTGAAATTCGCCAAGGCATCAAACAAGGGTGTTTTCTTCCTTCCAAGCGGTTCGGCATTTTCTCTGCTCTGCTTCTGAAGCACGCCTTTAGGACGAGAACAGAAGGTATTTACATACGCACGCGATGTGATAGCAAGCTTTTTAACCTGAACCGGTTCCGAGCACAAACCAAGGCACGAAATGTGCTAATCTGTGAACAGCTGTATGCCAAAGATCCAGCCTTTATTGCTCACTCGCATGAGAACCTTCAGTCTCTAATGGACTGTTTTTCGTTGCCATGCAAAGACTTTGTGCGGACAATCAGCATGAGCAAGACCAAAGTCCTTGGTCAAGGGACTGTATCGCCTCTCATCATAACTGTTGGAAACTGTCAGTTTGAATCACTATATCAGTTCACATACCTTGGTTCAACCATTGCGTATAGCCTCTTGCTAAGCACGGAGATTGATTAGCGGATTGGCAGAGCAGCTGTCATTCTGTCTCGATTAAACTCTCGTGTTTGTGGCAACCGCAATCTGACTGTGAAAACAAAAATGATTTTATACAGCGCGTGCCTAATAATTGCTTAACTGTACGGCCGTGAAACCTGGACCATCCATTCAGAACACGAACGTAAGCTGAATGCTTTCCATCTACGAAACATCCGTCGTATCTTGAATAATGCTAAAGTGCTTTCAAGAGCTCGTCGACAGAGCATGTTCACCCTAGAGCGAAAGTGCCGCCTGCGCTGTTTTGGTCATGTCTATAGAATTGAAAAATGGTTGTATTTTCGAAAGATCTACTCTATGGTCAGTTGCACAAAGAAAGCCGGCCATTTGGGCAGACCGCAATTGCGGTACAGAGACGTTCGCAAAAGAGATATGATAGTTCTTGACATTGACCGGGCGAGTTGAAAAGAACTTGCTCTTGACCGCTTACATTGGAGGCATTGTGTAAAGCGCCGTCTGCAAGCTGGGGAGGAGCATACACAGCTCTTGGCTTCTGAACGCAGATCACGCCGCCGGCGTGCAACAAATGCAATACAACCGAGTTCTGAATTTCGTTGGGAGCGCTGCGGGAGAGATTGTTCCTCCCGAATCGGAATGTTCAGTCATTTGAACGCTGTTGATCATGAACATTTACGTGACTTTCATGTACATCCATGGTCGAAATCGACAGAAGAATGCTAACAGCAAAAAGAGCCATTTAAAATTTTCGTAAAAGATTTAATATGAATCTCTTAATACCTTAAGGCACAAAGTATTATCTCGTGGAAGTTTTCGACTAAATACAGTCTTTTGCAATTATGTTTTTTGAGATCACAAGCCTTGGGTATATGTTTTCCTCAGTGGAAAGCAAGCTGTAATTCCTGCTGATTCAGATTCTGCATGCATTCGGTAATTTCTATACACCTTGATATGTTGAAAAATGTGTCACATAAGATTATTAAAAAAGACGAATGTTTGACGTACTCCCAATCCAATCCTTTGGAATATTTTGCGATTGATACGCCCTATATTGAAAATATCAGAATAAGTGATATATAACTGCAGAAATTATATGCGCTAACTAATCGGCAATATTATTCAAGATAACCGGGTCTTAGTCTTTGTTTAGAAATGTAGCACATATATGTCATTTATTCAAGAGTTACGGTTTGCCAGAACTGCAAACCTAGATCAGTGTTTTGGACATAATGCCGATCTCAATCGGATCGATCACTTATTGCCAAATTTCAAATACAAGGCAGCACAAAGTCATGCGAGTCTGCATAGTCTGCATAGCAAATGATGGTCTAATCGAAGTAGTTTGCTTATATCTACTAACAGCAAGACAGAGATTTCTCACAAAACTCATTCCATGTGGTTAGGCAGACATTTAGCACTACGCGTATTAGTGTTTTACTGTCTCGTAGCCAGGTATATGGCGTGACATCAACGTCAGTATTCAGTCTTTATAGATAAATATTAAAAGCAGCAAATGTTTTCGACTATGATTTTTGAGGCGTCTTAAAGTTATGCAGGTTCTCAGTTTCAAAGCTGAACCTTTTGTGCTAACAATTTAACTCTCCAATAAGAAAATAAACAGTATAATTATGCGCACAGTGAGCATAACGTGAGTCGCGAGGCGGAAGCTCACTGATAGTGGCTATTGTTTTGTATTTAGGCCCAGGGTTTTACTAATTTAAACATCGACAGAAAATAGTTCGTCAATAATTTGCAGATGCGGCCACCATAATCAAATTAATAGATTGCTATGTATGTCAATGTGAATAAAATTATTTATTATATGGCATCATCTACCATTATGAGCACACAGTATCAAGGGTGGGATTTACCGTTTATCCACATCATTTATAATCCACAATGACAAATATCTCAGAAATAGTGAGATAAGCATATGATCGAGATCATTTACTCCAATGCGGTCAAGATTGTTATCAGATAATATAACATATTCATAGAGGAGCAAAACATAGAAACTGTTTTGTTGTTGTGATTTACCTACCAACGTCAGCGGACGAATGATGTAATGATAGCTTTCCTGCGAAAACACAGCTGGTTTTATCCTAATTTCAAAACAACTTCCTGCTCAAAAGGTGACTTTTAACTATGGAATTTACTAAGAAGCGAGATTCGGTTGTGAATACACTCAATAATCTATTCGACGAAATGTTCGACGAAATTCTTTTAATTAGCGCTATCTCAAGCAGCAATCACTACAGAGTAAAAAACACACCGAATATAATCGATTTTGTTCTGACGAGCGAGGAAAATGCCATTGAGGATATATGGTAGGAACCACCACTTGAAAATAGAGATCATGTATTAATTCTTTTCCACTATATTTGTACTCGCTTCGGCGGTACAAAAACCCAAAAACAAAACAACATTTATTGCTGAAAATTCGTGAACACCAATAAAGTCATTCTACTTCTTCTTCTTCTTCTAAAGCGGAAAGAGATAGTGGCGCTCTACAATTAAAAAGAAAAATCGTTTATGTTGCATTATTAATGGCACTTCAAAAAGTCACTGGCTGGGTATCGATTAACATAGATGTCCACCAATGGTGGTCATCGAAACTTAAGATAATCTATGAATAACTAGAGCTGCAATCGATGTGGTTGCTTCGGAACCCGTGATTTCGTCATTTTGCAAATAATCCACTATAACTCGTTAACCACACGAAGTAGAATACAGAAACAGTTATCAAAATGCGTAGCTCACCGCGATCTTTGCAATGAAAGCAAAAACCGTAGAATAGTGAACGATTGGAACGATTGGTGAGCAAACTGATATTTACGTCGAAATGACAACTTTGCTGATAATCAGTTGGCAAGAGCAAAACAAATAAATTCCGATAGATATGATCGAAAGTAGCACAGAATTTTTGAAAAAAGGGAAATCCCAGCAGATTCGGCGAAGATATGAGCAGAAGTGTCAGAGCAAAAAATGCGACCGCACGGTAGCTAGCTAGCACTAGCAATGTCAGGAAATATTAGTTTTCTTAATAGTAAAACATTTGTGTCAGATTAACTGAATCATTTTGTCACAAGTCGACGACGATTTGTTCCACCGAATTCGGACATCCGAAAAAATGTTGCAGTTACTTGTAAGTCAGACAGGCAAATAATAAAAAATACTGTTTAGGCAGCCTCACCAGCGTATATTAATGGATCCGAAAATTCTGTGTCTATCGGTCCATAATTGAATATCTGGCTTATGGAATATTTTGTAATGATGAATTAGTTTTTCTTTGATTCATCGATAGGGGAGGTAAAACAAATTCACTTCAAGGATTCAAGGATTTATTGTTAAAAAGTTAATACTTTACAACACCACAGGATTACGGTTTGAATAAAGAAATGAAAAATACAATAGTATAAAAGCAATTGTGAATATCAAATGTAAGGCTCACGAGTGTTATTATTTTGTATATGTAAGTCCAATTTCGCTTCAAACGCCGCCAAGCAAGCAGAGCACACCACATGTTGTGCTATGAAATTCCAAAGAAATATAGCACGTACGGCGAAAAAATGGCGCCGACAATCAATACGGGAACTTGGAACGTAAAGGGATAAGGTATGTCCGCGTGTCACTTTCCCATCACACAAATCAAGCAAGTGTTTTAGTTGATGTCATTCAGTAGACACAATTCTATAAGTCAGAATAATATAGCGTCGTATCCTTCTTTATGTAAAGTCGCATAGACCCAGACGTCGCAATATTTCGGTGTACGGAAAATTGCGAAGACCCATCACTAACTTTGTTGCTCTATGATAGATTTCATCGGAGAGAGCAATGTCTTTTCGCAGCCATGGAGCCCAGAGCTTTACCGCATACTCCATCGTAGGGCCAAGTTATACATTCATTATATTTGGTAACGTTACCAAAGAGAATCTTCCGAATATTCTTCGAAAGATACCTAACAATCTGTTAACCCGTCGATATATGTTCTTAGAATGCGCTGTGCTCTTCAGGTTCCGGCTAATCCACACTCCAAGATCTTTTTATAACCATCTATATGCTAGGTTTTCATTTCTTAATCGATATGTCCAAGGAACATTTCTGCCAAGATGGAGCATCTTACATTTCTGTATGTTGCATGACATGTCATTCATGGCCGCCCATTTCGACACGCTGTGCGAATCCATTTGTTTCTCACAATCCTCTGCAGAACTTATTGGCGTCCAAATTTTCATATCATCTGCGAACAGGACCATTTTGGACGACATGAGGTGGGGTAAATCATTTATGTACAGCAAAAAGAGGAGCGAACCTAGCACAGATCCTTATGGGAATCCACAGGTGGTTTTGTACGTTTGGGTTTGGCGCTCAGTTAACTTTAACTTCGGCCTCGCGATCTGACAGATAGTCGCACAACCATGAAAGGAGTGGATCACATATTCATAAACGCATTAGTTTTTGAAGAGGCAAATGATGATTGACTCTGTCAAAAGCGTTCGAAATGTCTAGGTAGCAGACGTGGATGCAAGAACTAACTCCTCCTAATAATAATCTAACTCCTTTGGATAGTCATCTAACCCTATGAGAAGATTCGTAAGACAAGAGCAATGAGATGGAAACCCATGCTGCGCTGGCGAACTCATATTCTGCTTTTGAAAGTGCGCAACCATTCTTTTCTATACGTTCAATGAGCTTAGCAATAACAGGTAAAAGTGTGACAGGACGATAATTTGCATCGTCAGATCGGCAACCGCCATTGAAGATGGGTGTTAATACGCACGACTACCAATATTTCGGTACAACTCCGTTAAGCAACGAATAGTTGAGCATGCTGGAGAGCGGTTCACATAGCTGACGGTGACAGAACCTGAGCACATCCGTTGTGATACCATCTGCTCCTGGGGATTTCCTAACATTTAGTTGGACAAATGACTTGCAAAAATAAATGGGTTTATCGAAATATCGCACAATGTTTCGATTCCTGTTACGATTGGATACTCAAAACGTTCCACTAAAACCTTTGGCACGAACACTTTAGAGTATCAAATTGCTAGAGCATTTGCGGCTACCAACACTGTTTCAATGAGTTTTACACCATTCTGGATGGGAAAAAAAAACCTGGTTTGACTTTCGCTTTGGCGTACATGATTTTGTATAGTAACTTCGGGTTGCGTTCCATTTTTGACAGGAGCATCAATTGGTGCGCTTCCACATCTTCTCGAATAAGTGCACTCACTTTGTTTAGTAACAAACGGAAATGTTGCCAATAGGTAGAAGTATTGTTGGCTTTGTGCTGCACCCATGCTGATCTCCTCAGTACTATCCACTTTTTTGTTCTGTTGCGGACAACAAAACGAAGTTCATGGACGCAGATTTTCTGAACAATCTTAGAGTTTTCGTCTATCTTCAGTTTCACAAAACCTACAATTTTGTTCCAGTGTGAATCAGGGCTTATGTTGTCCGTCTGAAAATGCGGAATCTGCGCGAGCGATTTAATCAGGGACAATTTATCTACCCGTCGAACCGCACCATTCGGGGTAAGCGATTGCTGAGTACTAGAGACATAGTCAAACACAAGCACTGAATGGACGCTAAGACCCAGCGGAGCCTGGAATTCGATCGCTTCGATAGATTGTTCTTTCGATGTTAACACCAAATCTAAGACAGAGGGGCGGTCAGAACCTTTCCTCCGGGTGCATTCGTGAACATGGTTGTATAACGGGTTTGAATTTAATACCTTTCTAAAAGACTAAAGTTATGTGTTGCTCACATAGATATGTTCGGGGTATATAAATTGACGTTATAATTTTTTATTTTAATTATTCCAATTTCATTAATATTTTGTAAAGATGGATCAAACAGTTATTTTTTGCACAATCTTCTTAGACACTGTAATGGATCTCATAAATCAATGGCCTCATCTTTATTATAAACTTCCATGTGAATGGAACATGCAAGTGACCTTCAATGGAGCCGATAATTGTTGCCCGGTAACTTAGCCTATCCGAAATCCAAACAAGGAAAACTGTTTCCAGCACTTATTTTAAACCATTCACGCCTGAGTTTGAATCTTGTTAATCGTTTTCAATAAACAGAGAGTGAAGGACAGTAGCTGTTCTTACTTGTCAGTCGTTACCTGTGATAAATTTTCAATTAATCCAAACTCCGCATAACCGAAATTACAAACAAGGGTTTCTCGCCGGTTCGCATTTTATATGAAATCTTCTATGGTATAACAATTGAATGTTTCCATCAACACCACAAAGTCACATAATACGCTATTTTTTAAAATGTTTCACAACGAAAAATGATCGTGGTGCTCGGAAAGTACCAAATTATAGCCTAATGCGAAGCAAAGACATTTTAAGTAATTGAACTAAGAATTTTCACATTTCTACTGTTAAACTCCGGCTACGCTGATGCATTTGTTGGTCACACGAAACTGCACAAGTCTCGTCCGAAATGTGCACTGAAACGTGCTGCCAAACGTTTTCAATTAAAGAATCCATTCGCCATGCAAACCATCCCAATCCATTAAGCTACTAAACGTTCGAATGCGCAATATTATTCCACAAAACGTTTGCAACGAAATACACGCATTTTGTCTTGCTGTTTGAAACTGTCGTAAATCCTTACGGTATTGTGCCATTATTATTTTTTCGCTCATAGCACAAAACATATTTTCACATTTGTAGTGAATCTTCATGTAATTTGATATTTAAAAAATCTCGTTTGTTCTTTTATAACCATGAACGCGTTGTCTGAAAATGGAGTGACTCGCTAACTTGAATCCAGTTGTATTCAGCCATTTTAAATTTGCGAATATACTAAAGCCTTGAGTGCCATAGTTTTCTTTCGTAGAAAGATTCAAATGAAGACAGTCGTTCCCAATCATGTTTTAAAGAA
This sequence comes from Atriophallophorus winterbourni, assembly GCA_013407085.1. Lineage (NCBI taxonomy): Eukaryota > Metazoa > Platyhelminthes > Trematoda > Plagiorchiida > Microphallidae > Atriophallophorus > Atriophallophorus winterbourni. The sequence continues at coordinate 76,936 of JACCGJ010020878.1, forward strand.
GTCAAGCCTTTCGTATATGTTTTATCAGTGGAAAGCAAGATTTAATTCATGCTGATAGATCGCGATTTGAGATTCCACAAAAAATTCGTAATATTTGTACACCTTGCCATGTTGGAAAAATGAATAATATACAACGAGTGCTTGTATGCCACTGTCACTGTTGGATAAGGCTGGTACTACCAACCTATTTAATCATATGTGTCCAAACACATGTTTGATGGGGCGTATTCCGTAAAAATGAACCAAAAAGAACATTTGCTTACTTTTTCGTCACACACACCTACTACCGGTTTCTTGCTGTTGCACTCATCAGGCAGGGACAGTAGGATATGGATCCACATGCGTTTGGAACAGCGGAGGATATGGTAAACAAATAGCGCTTGTTTGCCACTGTTGGATAAATCTGGTACGATTATCCTGATGAATCACATATGTCCAAACACATGTTTAATGGGGATAAACCCTCAAATATGAACCAAAATATTCATTTGGATGCTTTTCCGCCACAACGGTTTCCTGCTGTTTGCACTTATCAGGTAGCGACAGTACGATCACATCCGCATGCGCTTGAAACAGCGGAGAAATGTTAAACAAAGAGAGCTTGTAAGCCACTGCGGATTAATGATCGTATGATTACCGTGTTCAATCACATATGTCCAAGCCCACGGTAAATGGGGTTAAACCCAAAAACATAAATCAAAATATTTATTTGCATTTTTTTCCGTCACACACACACACCACGACCGGTTTCGTGCTGTTTGCACTCATCAGGAAGGGACAGTAAGATCATGATTAGCATGCGCATGAAACAGCGGATAAATGGTAAACAACGAGATCTTGTATGCTACTTTCAGTTAAGGCTGGTACGACTAACCACTACAATCACATGTGCCCAAACACATCTTCATTGGGTTTAAAACCATAACCAGGAACCAAAATATTCATTTGCATGCTTTTCCGTCACAAACACACACCTACTAGCTGTTTCGTGTTGTTTCCTGTATTCAGGATTTTGACAGCAAGATGAGGATCCACATGCGCTTGAATCAGCGGAGGAATGGTAAACAAGGAGCATTTGTATGCCACTGCTCACATTCAGATGAACTAAAATTAGTGTCACGTAATTTGTGTTCGCCATCGAACCATGAAGTTCTATCTCATCGCTCTTGTATAACGAATTTTGTTTTCATTACGTTAGATGACTGTACGAAATGTTTGGATGAGTGTTTTTGCAATCACGTTTGTTACATAGACATTTCGTAAGATTTTGACAAAGTCAGTCATTATTCGCTTTCTCCTAAAGTGATTTGTTTAGCAAAATGTGGTCCACTATGGTCTTGTTCCTGCGAATTCCTTTGAGATCAGCAGGTACGAATTATTGTAAATTGATTTTTATTGACAACGCCTGAATCCATCATTCTATACACAAGGTTTTGTGTTTGGCGTTTGTACATAAACGATTTACCGACAACATTTCAAGAAAAATGCTCCCGTTCGCAATTCATTTGCAAATTTAGACGCTAATGGGCTCTGCAGATGACAGTGAGAAAGTGCAAATGTATTTGGACGTCGTGTCAGATTGGGCGGGTATGAATGATATGACATCCGATACAGGGAAACGCAAGATGCTCTACCTTGTACATATCGACTAAGAACTGAACTCTTGGAATGAACCTCGTTGGAAAAACATTTGAGTATGGATCAGGTGAAAGTAAACAGCACGGCTTACTGTTGAAAGTTATATCAAAAGGCCGTCCGATTATTGGACAATATTAGAATATACTTGGCGGTAACTTTAACAAGGAGTCCCACATTTGCCATACAATGAATTATGCTATAGAGTTAGATGCTTCTTGTGTGCAAATTATATTTCGCTCTCCGACAAAACAATTCACAAAGAGCAAAGTTAGTAATGCGAAGTAATTCAAATTTCAAATGGTCTAAAAAGCAAATAGTTTGCAGTAATAATGAAAAAGGAATTCATAAAAACAACAAATAATTTTATTAATATGAAGAGTCAGCTTTGTATTCAGGTGTGAAGTTCGATTTGGTAAGCATAGATTTTTGAATTTCAGCCTTAAACATTTTCAGGCGTGATGCTCGAATGATATAAGAAGGCGGAGATTTTCTTATAATACAATCTCAGACAACAAAGAGGAACCTTCAACAATTTGATTTACAGAGTGAAATAATTAAATTGTGGACATGAGGTCTGCTTTCAAGTGCGTCTTGTCGGATGTTCAAATGTTTGATCTACTGTATGCAGAATTTTGAATAGCACGATTAAATCACCCTGGAGCACGAGAGTACGAAAATTATAATAGGATAACGGTTCAAATGCTCTCGTCATACGGTCTGTTTTATAAATCAGTCTTCTGGTTTGTGAGGCGGTGTATAGGCGATGGGGTCAATGCATGAGCAGCAAACTCCAATACTCGCCGCATAGTACCATGTTTGTACCTCTTTTGTGAAATTACTGAGGATCATTATGAGCGGTACTCTGCGTTGTTGTATACCACGGAAATTGCAGTTAAGACTTCGAGTTCTCCTAAACCACACACCCATTCCTTTCTTTCTAATGACCCAATAAATTTGCTGCTATCCCGAACAGTATGTGAATTCGATAGATTTACCTACCTTTAACATTTTACATTTATGTATGTTGAATGATAGGCAGTTTAATAAGGACCACGCATAAAGTGAAATATATATTTTTTGTAATAGTTGACTAACTTTTATGGTGTGCACGTTAGTCCAAACTGCGATGTCATCATCGAATGAAATTATTTTGTTGTGTATGATTTCAGCTATATACTTCGCGTGCACATGGAAGTGTATCAGCCTCAATGATGAACCTTGATGTACATAAATTGTTACTTCTACCTGGCTGGATAATTCCCCGTCAACACTAAAGCGGATGACTCTACAAATCGAGTAATCTGTATCCAGTTCAATAGTCTGCCACCGACATCGAGCTGATCCAATTTTTGTTGTCCTATGTTGACTGTGTTAGAAAACTGGGTGGAAGTACGTCGAATGCTTAATAGGTTTGAAATATTTTCCAGACTGCTTCATGGTTTCTGGACATCATCCTACATTGCCATTTGGGATTATCTAAATTTAATATTCTGTGAGTTAAGGGCATTAAAAGATGCTAAACGTGTTAGTATGCTAGGCGACAGTACGTCTAATGCTTCATTGGTTTAAAATATTTTCCCGACTGCTTCATGGTTTCCGGTAAACATCCTATATTGTCATTGGAAATGATGAGAATTTCAGTATTCTGTGAGTTGAAAGCATTATCAAATGTTGACACTGTTATAATATCAAATTTGGCCATACATTGCAACGTGTCAAATCAGATCGTACATTTACATGATTACTGTCCAATAAAAATGTGTTCTTGACACAATAGATTTATGCCATTTTGTCATTCACACTATTGAGGTAACCATTTACGCATTTCATATATCGTCAGCTTTTGATATATTTTAAAACCAACTTCACGGATGGTGTCATTTTAAACTCGATTGATAAAGAAATATTGATACAGAGAAATATTAATCGGGATCTCCAAAATATGTTGTTTAATTGTGCATGAAACGCATGATGTGTAAACAATGTAAATGGGTGTAGAGATGCTTAAACATATTTTATATAGTTACCTTAGTTTGTTGTCTGCCTTTTCATTCTCATTCACATCAGTTTTTGTGCATCTCGATTGCAAAGACACTTGAAGGGCTTTATTCATGTTCTAGTAATTCGAACTGATTCAAGGTTTTGATGGTCCGAGACGCAAATATTTTACAGTAAACTTATTTTATAAATATAGGAAATGCAAAAAACAACAAAGTTTATTTATCAATGTAACTTATGAGTTAACGTGCCAGGCCGGATTTGGTCAACATATACATGGCAAGTTCAACCTTTTACTTGTTCGAGCTTGATGAAAAATGATATGTGGGGGCAGAGACATCCATATAAAACAAACTCCGACAGCGAAGTAAAACTTTCGATAATTTGATCTAGAGTGTGTAATAATTAACTTGTAGCACTGAGATCTGCTAACACGTGCTTATTTCCGATGAAAAAAGGGTTCAATTAGGTGATCAACTGTATGCGGACGTTTGGACAGCGGAATGAAACTACCACTAAGGAGAAAAGTCAAAATGATACGGCGTGGCAATTCTCTCCATGTTTGGCCTATGATATAGACCGGTAAACAGGTTTGAAGCGCGGTGATATACTCGTTTTAGAAAGGCCATGCCCTTTTGTAACCATGGTGTCCATGCAACAACAAAGTACTTCTTTGTTGGTCGAGTATAGATGTTATTTATATGAGTACATGCTTTGTGAAAGTATCGAAGATCCTACTGAGCAGTGCTAAGCTTTGGTAGGTTTGCCGTGAATATTCCAATTTACTGAGAATTCACACACCCAGGCCTTTATATTTTGAAAACCATGGAATTTGCTGAGATCCAAATGAGTATGTGAATTCGATGGATTTAATGGCATATAACATCGATCATTTTTAGATGTTGATTGGTTTGCAGTTTTACAAAACCACTATTGAAGTACTTCGCTGCGTACGCAAATCCAAACTTTGAGTTCATCTGCAAATAAAATACTTTTGTTGCGTTCCACTTCAGGTTTATCATTTTCGTACACCGCGAGAGTTATGGGAACAGAAATGATCCATGAGGTACTCCAATTTTAACTTTTACTGGCCCGGGTAGTGTCACGTCTTGTGTAACCTAAATGTCTCTACCAGTGAAGTTATTCTATATCCAGCCCAATAATCTGTAACCAAATAAGAGCTGTTCAGAATTTTGGTAGCAGTATGCTGTGGTTAAGAGGGAAAACAATCTATATACGTATTCAAGTAACAATTTTGGATATGGCATCCATTATCCACGGCTCTAGTAGTGTGATCAATTTTAATAGGAAGATTGTTTAGACAAGATTGTTTTGTCCTAAATATGTGCTCTGCGACGGTAAGAAGCTTATTTGTTCCGAAGGTTTGGTAAGTTCACCAGCTTTAAACCGTTCAAGAAATTTAGACACTACCGGCAACAATCTGACATGTCTGTAGTTAGACACATCGTATCGGTTCCTCCCTATGTATATCATGGTGTTTAATCCACTTTTTAGTCTGTATGAACCTTGCTTCAACAAAGAAACAGTTTAAAAAATTCAGAAAGCGCTGATAATAGAGCACGAGCGTGTTAATTCAGGAGGAATAATGTGATGTCTTGGGAATCGGGTGATATTTTTATTTAAGACGAGTAGCCTGACCCAAACACCCTCGATTTTCACAGAGATTTTGTTCATTGTTGTTATTTCTGATCTGATTGCAGGTTTAATATAAAACTTCAGAGTTATATTGATCATGTTCTTTGGTGGGTTCAGGTGCAGTGGGTGTAGTTCCAGTGGTATTAAGTAAAGCGAAAACGTCTGACTTTACCCGGGCTTTACTGTTCATCATCCGGAAAAAAGATATACTGATTTGCTACTCTTCTTTATCATCCTGGACAGGTTTAGTAACTTTGTTCCGCAACAACCAATAGGATATCCACGATTCAGGTGTATCCAGCAGTATGCGGGTTTTTTTCGCAGAGTTTTTTTGCATTTACACATTTCCCTGTTCAAATCTGAATCACGAATTGAAATCATTTTTTTTCAATTTTTTTGAAACATATTTAGAGTGAAATTATTTTTTGTACATTTTTTAAGTAACGATTATCAACACTGCTTTATATATACACTTAAATCTCGGTACTATGCTACTTCATTACTATGCCACTCTCGCTAATATGCCACTTTTGCTCGGTCCCGACAAAATTCAATACAAAATAAATTTACTATGCCACTCCATACTCTCGTTACTATGGCACTATTCTGTGACTATTTAAAAAAGCATTTTTGCGCATTTTACGCATATAGTCAGCCGGTTTCAAGATCAAACACGCGATCTGTCTACCTGACGCCAGCTACAACAAGCCAATCACCTCACGCACAACGACAAGACTCTTTCCTACTCTTGCTTTAAGTATCGATGGCTAGACCCACGAAAGCGCGCGCACAGACACTCACAACAGTGACATCGTTATTTTTCAAACTATTCAGCCCATAATGTCAGCTCAGAAACGCAAGCGAACCGACTTTACGCTGAAGAAAAAGTTCGAGATCATCGATGCTGCGAAGGAGGAGCCGAATCAGCCCAAGTTGGCGAGGGAGATTAGCAAGAAATGTGGCGTCGAAGTTAAGAGGACCACCGTTAATGGCATTCTCAACAAAAAGGATGCAATTGAAACTGCAACCAAAGCTGGAGTTCCATCGAAGCGCATGAAGCTGACACAGCCTCACGACCGGAAGTTTGAGGAGGGAGTGCTGATGTGGTTTAAGCAAGTAAGAGGACTGCATCTGCCTGTCAGCGGCTATCTGATCAAGGAGAAGGCGATAAAACTGGCCTAGCTGATGCACATCCCAGACTTCATGGCTAACGACGGTTGGTTAGACAGCTTTAAGAAACGCAATGGCGTCACGTTCATGACAGTGCAGGGCGAAGCTAGAGCGGTGGATTCTCAATCCCTTATTGATTGGCAGCAGCAGGTTCTCCGGCCCTTACTCAGGCTGTTCTCTGTAGATGAAGTCTTCAACCTGGACGAGACTGATGCAAGTGTGTGATCGGCTAGACAACGAGATGAACGAGATCCGACGAAAGAAAATGCGTCAGCCGACGACTTCTGAGAGCTTTGGACTGATCGATTGAGCAAATAAATGATGGACTTGAGAAAATAAAGCCGTTTTTACGAAACCTCGTTATTATGCCACTCTCGCTACTACGCCACTCTTGTACGCTCCCAACGGGTGGCATAGTACTGAGATTTGAGTGTATACAGAATTCGCATTACTGGATGTTTTGTTCTAGATTAGTGCATATCACATTGTTTTCATCAGTCTTTCACACGCGAAGATTTGATCACTCAATAAATGAGCATTCGTGCACAAGATATACTCATCAAATTTTATCCAGCATGAAACAATACGATTCCAAATGGTTGTATACATTTTAAAATAAAGCTTTCTAATCAGTGAATCAGAGTCTTTGGTGGCGAAGACAATTTAACCAAAATGAACGTGAAACGTAAATTGATTTTATAAAAAATGAATCGACAAAAATTTTAAAAATTGGTCATAGAAAACGGATGTACGAACCATAATATGTTTTAAGTCGTCATAAACTTACTGAAACAGTTTCGTGTGCTTCCTTTTTCAGTCGTCTACAAATTTCTAATGTGAGTGATCAAGTTAATACAATGTGCAGAAAAGATGATAACTCTCAAACTGCAAGTCAATCGATTTACAGCGTGAAACTTGAGTTTTCGAGGTCGAAGTAATCATAAAAGTTACAGCCATATTGAACAAAATTCGTGGAGCTCGTGTGCTTTTTGTATGCGCTGTGTGTGGCCGTGACTAGTTTTAATAATATAAATGGTCTTCGCTCATCGATATCGTCATATCGTGGCGCAAAGCAACGCAAGTCATAATTAAAATGCTTATCGTGGCTAATATAAGCTGTATGACATTAACTTCGTTGCTGTTGACATTGCGATTTAAAAATTCTTAGCGGTGAAAGATAGAACATAACGGACTTTATAATCATTTGCTCAATTGCGTGTGTTCCTATCTTCAAATATTTTTCGAGGGTTATTGGTGGGTTCGACTATCAAATATTGTTCTTATAAAGAACCACGACGCCTAATTACATAATAAACTTCTAAAAGTCACAGTTGGACTAAGATGGTATAAAATATTGAGTAATTGCTTATGAGCACAACTCAGTAGCAACTAGTATCAATATTCACGGCCCACCGATACATAAGTAGCCAGAATCAGAAACAAATACATACGGCAGAAACCAATTTGTGTTATGTCTCTTAGTAGTTGATCTGATTCACTTGGACTTTGTGTTACTCGAATAAGAGGACAGATACGAGCACTTCTGCGAAATGTTAATGGGTGAAATAGCATTCCCGTGAGTTGTTTTGTTGAGAAGATTCAGAAGTGGTAAACATATTCCTGTTTACTTAAGGGGAAGAAAACAAATCTGATTTAAAATAAAATTACTGGGATAGGATTTGCTGGTGACATACATGAAACTCTTTGCGTCTCAGATGGTTAGGTTTTGTTGGAATAAATCCGTCACAGGAAACATTAGAATATTTATCCGGAAATCACGGCTGCCGGGTGACAATTTCAAAGTTATATCACAAAATGTTTCTTTGCATTTCGTTATAGTTTGGACACTATTATACCAATTAATCGAACTAACGTGCATCGATCAGTTACAATATCTCTAAATTTTTATCTAAGTCTGATACTCAATGGATTGAATATAATCAACGTTCTAATTCAGAAACTTAATGTTCGAGTTCTAAAAATACGGAAAGTCAATGAATTGTGCATGTATGTAACTGCTGGATCAATACTGTAGGAACAACTTCTAATCGTCCGAGCCCAAACATATAACCATTAACTAAAAAATCTCATTCACATGCATTTTCATTAGACACACCACCAACGACCAGATTTGCGCTGGTTTCACTCATCAGGTTAAGACAATGGTATCAGAATCGACATGCGCTTGAATTAGTGGATGATTGGCTGACAAGTTGCGCGTGTATGCTACTGATGTTTAAAGATGCAACGACCGAACCTGTTTAATCACATAAGAACAAATTCATGTATAAATGGGTTAAACCCATGACCAAGAACGAAAAAACTCATTTGCATGCATTTCCATCACACACGCCCTAGGATCTGATTTGTGCTGTTTGTACTTATTAGGTAGCGCCATAATTTAAGAATCCGCATACGCTTTTTCGTTCATGGTCATAGGTTTAAGAACTGTCTACATGAAAGTGGGCCAATGTGATTGAACAGGTTGATCGTACCAGGTTTATCCAACAGTGGTATACAAGCGCAAATTGATATCAATCCATATCCATCCAACTATTCCAAGCGCATGTGTTTCCTGACCCTACTGTCATTACCTGATGAGTACAACCAGCACGAAACTGGTCGTGTGGTGTGTTATGAAATGAATGCAACTGAGCTTTTTCGATAGTAGGGAATGTCATTCAAACGGTACTGTAAGTAATATCAAAAATGTGTAATTTAAATAATCGTTTGATGAATATTAACTTGACACTTATGATAAACATAAATTCTCTAAATTTTTGGTCTGCTCTCTTCTTATAATTGTGTCTCTGTTTGCGCAACGTTTTTATATCCCCAACATATGATAAATCTCAGATATCATTCCAGGCATAGTTGGTTTCTAAAAATCTAAATTAGGGATACTTAATGGTTGTAAAATTCATTCAAACCGTGTGTACTGTCAATATTTCGACAAAACAAGTGATGCGCTCAGTTTAAGTGGTATATTATTTGTCGATAACGTGAATTGAAACATGATCATCTGCCTACCAACAGCAATATTTCCGCTACTTGACTTGGAAACGAATATGTTTGCCTACCACCAGCAATGCGAACAAATTACACCAAAAAAGCTAAAACATATGGCCGAAGTGGTTAGTTTGACAAATTAGCTTTATACGTTTTCGTTCATTCATCCGCATTTTGCATGGGACAATTTATTCTTTGTTTAAATGAGGTTTCATGTACCAAACCGTTTCTCTTCAAGTTAGATCAACATGTATGAGAGAATAAGTATGATATGGACGTATACGTTTAATGGATTACTAGGTATTGTTGAAAGATGCATTTTGAGACTACGTTACATTTTGGACTTGTATTTTAATCATAATTAAATTTATTCGACAACGTTAGTGTTATTTAAAAAATGCATTTTTTTGTTTCAAAAGGAATCCTTTCGGCACATTTGCATTTCAATGTCATAACTCACAAATTCAGGTCAATTGGTAACGATGTTTGAATGCAAATAATTAAGCCCCTGATAGAAGGGTTTAACAATTAACCAATGTTTCCCCATCGCGACTCGATGAAATCAAGTTTTCAAAACATTTAGATCAACGTGATTAACGTTTACACTTATTTCATTAATATTACAGGCCTAGTTTTGGCATTTCAGCAAAGGACAGTCAGTAGAATGTAAATTCAATTAGTAATTCTTCAATACCTCATCTATGAACTTACATGAATATTTTAATGACCCCTCCGTAGAAACTAATTCGTTTGATTCGCTTGTTTGATCACTGAAATCATTGACAAGCAAGATGTTCGATCTTGGTTTTTGAAAAGTGAGAAACAATAATTTAGCCTGAGTGGAAAGTTAGGAGTTGCACAATAGCAACTCATGAACGATGGACACATGTTTCAACTATTGAGAGCGCTAAGTCTACAACGTGCAGTTTAAATTCGAAACTTGAGATATTTTATGGAAATGATATAATCAGAGTTACGAAACAATTTTCCAATATGCTATGTTTTCCTTATTAATTGAGCGGGTAATAGGTCAATGTTGATTTGTCTTGAACGAGCGTTCAAAAGTGAAAGTGCGTTCAGCCAGCTATAATTACACCAACACGATATACGAGGGGTTAATTATATTTTTATGCTTTAAAAATATGGTCTTAGTTTGATTCAATGGACTTTACACTATGCTAGAATAAAAATGACATTTTACCAATCTAGAATCTTTTCCATTTTACTTTGACATTATGCATTGCACAAAAAAGAATCTCCTTCATATATACTATTTTGGATGCTGAATTTTAGATAAGACGATCTCTTCGCTTACCCGATTGCACCATAACAAGATATCACATTTTGGGTTATCACATGGTTCTCGCTGAAATAAGAATAAATCTCGAATTGGGGAAATTGACGCTTTTAGAGGGCTTGATTGAATTACAGAAGACCATGAATTTCCTTGCTTTCCGAACACAAGGTATGTGACAAAACGCGTGTTGTCCCGTTGCATTCGAACACGCATGATTATATTACGTTCAGATCAGCCCACACACCCTCTTGTAATGTGCGTTACATGTTTTACTTAGATTTCCTCAGCACTCAGCGATTGCGAGTTTGTATACTAGATATTGTTCAAAGATGTCGCAATGACTTCCCGGTAACTAAATGTGGCAAATTTTCCACCGCTGCTTAAACAAAACTGAGTGTTTCGCCTATAAAGCAACAATTTTATTGCAATGCCGCAGAGGCTCATTTTGTTATTATAGGCCTTACATGTGTGGGCATCATTGAGAGTTAACAATGAGTAGCTGACAAAAAAAATAATTTTCCACAAATAAGCGCGATTTCAAACATAAATTGATTATTCAGTATATTTCAACAAACACCGAATAAATCGTGAAATTCGAATTCAGATTAAAAACGGAGTAAAATAATGAACAATTTAAGGTATATTTATTATATTAATTGTTGAATTGCGTTTGTTGGTAATTGATTCCGAGGCAGACTATTCTGAACATGTTTAACGATTACAGGGTGGCATCTGCAAATTGAATCAAGCTGTTACGTTTTCTTTAAAGTGTAACGAAAATATACTTTCATTTATCAATACCTGACAACTTTATTTCCCCATTTATATTTCTGTCTAGAGGATCGGAACGTTCTGAATATGAAAATGCTTGGCAGCTTGCAAACAAGTAACACTGAATATATTTTGGTGCTCATATCTCCATCCCTCACAGACACTGTTTTATTAGAATTGTGCATCAAAATTAGTTAAACTGCGTCTAATTAATCATCTGCCTAGATCGACCGTAGCTCAAAAAATCTTGATTGTAGATTGGTTGCTGAGGCTTAATTGCAAGTGATATTTCCGAATCACTTATGCGACTCTGTACTCAATGTGAAATACGTGTATCATCTCAATGTTTTATAAACTTTTGACAATATTCGCACACTATATAGTGCTTTTCGCGCATTGAAATGGCAGAATAAACTACACACTTGCAAATAAAAGTTGTTTTGGATGACTCAGAAATTGAATCAATTGCACGACGCAAATGAGGAACTTTTCAAAGTATATGTCAACCGAAATGTTTTTATCGCAAGTTCATATACCTTATGAAACATTCCAGAAATACACATCAGCTCTTTAGCAGACAACTCCGCAAACTGCCGGTCCCAAGCCCGGGTGAAAAAGGAGGAGGGTTGGGCGTGGGGCTAGCAACCCTACCCCGTAAAAGACAACGCTGCTACAGAAACTTCAACAACAAAAACTGCACAAAAGCTGTCTGGACGGGAGGACTCCTCTTCAGTGGGGCTCATGACGCGTGCTGGTGAAAGCCTTCGGGAAGACAACTCGCCGATAAGGCTTCTCACGGCCAAAACAAAGACCAGGATGGGGACCTGGAACATCAGAACCCTATATGAGAGCGGGGAATTATCACAGGTAGCCAAAGAGATGGAAAGTTACAACATCAAAGTTCTAGGCCTATGTGAGACTCGATGGAATGGGAGCGGTCAAAACAGACTATCTTCAGGGGAAACCATCATCTATTTCGGACATGAAGATATGAATCATATCCACACTCAAAGAGTGGCAATATTGTTAGCGCCAGAGGCTACGAGAGCGCTAATGGCATGGGAACCTGTCTCACCGAGACTTATGGCAGCCAGGTTCAACTCCAAGGGAAGGAGGATCACCATCATCCAGTGTGATGCGCCAACAAACACAGCCCAAGAAGAGGAGAAGGAAGATTTCTACAAATCTTTACAGGTTCTTCTAGACCGGACTCCGCGCAGAGACATGAAGATCGTCATGGGCGACTCGAACGCTAAGGTCGGTGATGACAACACAGGCAGGGAACTCATCATAGGCAGACACGGCGTGGGTACCTGCAACGAGAACGGAGAGCTTTTCACAGACTTTTGTTCGTTCAATGACTTAGTAATAGATGGCACCATTTAGCCTCACAAAAGGATCCACAAGACTACTTGGACTTCACCCGATGGGAAGACGGAAAATCAGATAGATCACTTCACCATTGACAGAAAGTGGAGGCGTAGTGTGCTGGACGTCAGAGTGAGGCGCGACGCCGATGCAGCCTCCAACCATCACCTGCTGGTTGCAACAATGCTGACCAAGCTGAAGTCCTTCAACGATTTGTCGGGAAGAGCGTACCACAAGTTCAACACACAGTAATTGATGGACAAAAAGAAATCAGAAGAGTTCAACTGTGAGGTCAGGAATAGGTTCGAGGCGCTGTCGGAGTTGGCCGACGAAACAATAGAAAATCACTGGGCAGGAAAACGAAAGACCTGGCAGGATGCGTGCACTAAAGTTCTGGGAAAGAAAGAGAGGGGACAGAAGGAATGGCTGACGAAGGGTACCTGGGAGAAGATTAAGAAGAGGAGGGATTTGAAGATGGAAATTAGCAGATGCTGTGACCTGCAACAGAAGGCAGACCTCAAAGCACAATATTGGGAGACAAACCGGGAAGTGAAGAAGGGTGCTAGACAGGACAAAAGGAAATTTATACACAACCTAACAGATGAGGCAGAGCTAGCGGCAAAGCTGAATAACATGAAGAGGGTATATGAAATCACCCGAGCCTTGTCAGGAAAGAGTTCCAAACCGAGCAATCCAGTCAAGGACAAAAATGGAAGAACCATGACAAGCGAGGAGGGGCAAAGGAAAAGATGGGTGGAACATTTTGAAGAAATTCCAAACAGACCACCTCCGCAAACATCTTCTGATATATCACCAGCAAAGGAATCCCTATGCATTAACATCAACCCTCCAACAATTGCAGAAATCATCAATGCCATCAAGTCCCTGAAGAATGGTAAGGCACCAGACCCTGACGCATCCCCTAAGAAGCTCTAAAGGCAGACGCGACAGCGGCAGGGGAGATGTTACACCCCTTTCTGGTGAAGTTATGGGAACAGGAGAGAGTTCCGGCTGACTGGAAGCTCGGGCATTTGGTAAAGCTCCCCAAGAAAGGCGACCTTTCCCAATGCGGCAACTGGCGAGGAATCATGTTGCTGTCCATCCCCAGCAAAGTACTGACCAAAATCATCTTGGAGAGATTGAAAGAGGCGTTAGACAAGAAACTTAGAACAGAACAGGCGGGGTTTAGGCAAGATAGGTCATGGATAGATCATTTCGCCACTCTGCGTATTATCATCGAGCAATCCATCGAATGGCAGTCTCCTTTGTACGCGATCTTCGTCGACTTCAAAAAGCGTTTGACAGCGTCGACAGGAAGATAATATGGAAGCTAATGCAACACTACGGAATCCCGCAAAAGCTGACAAACATCATCCAACAGCTCTATGAGGACTCATCATGCCAGATCATCCACAACGGAAAGCTGACAGACCCCTTTCCAGTGAAGACTGGAGTGAGGCAAGGTTACATGCTCTCGCCGATAATTTTCTTGATCGTCATAGACTGGATTATGAGAAGAAGTACAGAGGGCAGCAACACCGGCATCCAGTGGACCCCCACCAAACATCTCGAAGACCTTAATTTTGCGGATGACATCGGCCTCCTGTCTCACAAGCAACAGCATGCACAGTCTAATCTAACGCGCCTAGCAGAAGAGGCAGAGAAGACGGGCCTAAAAATCAACATAAAGAAAACCGAGGTGATGCGATTGAACAACCAACTACAGCAGCCACTGCATCTACAGGGGAAAGACGTGGTGGAGACTGACCGCTTTGTTTACCTTGGAAGCGTGGTCAACATTGATGGTTGCACAGAAGACGACGTCAAGAGCCGAATCAGCAAAGCAAGGGTAGCGTTCAACACCCTGCGCCCCATCTGGAAATCTGAGGCCTTGTCCCAGCGCAGCAAAGTCCGCATCTTTAACACCAACGTAAAAGCAGTCCTCCTCTACGGGTTCGAAACATGGCGGGTTACCCACAACATCACCAACAAGATACAAACATTTGTCAACAAGTGCTTGCGCCACATTCTTAACATCAGGTGGCCTGAGAAGATTTCAAACACAGACCTATGGCGTAGAACCAACCAGAACCCTGTTGATCAGGACATCAAGAAAAGAAAATGGGGTGGATAGGTCACACACTCCGCAAACCAGCTGATAACGTCACTAGGCAAGCACGAGACTGGAATACACAAGGTAAAAGGAAAGTGGGACGACCCAAGCAGTCGTGGAGAAGATCAGTCGTAAGTGAAGCGAAGGATGCCGGAATGACATGGACTCAGCTGAGGATAGCAGCCCAGGACAGAGTTCGCTAGCGTGGCGTTCTTGCAGCCCTATGCTCCAACAGGAGTTCACAGGAATAAGTCAAGTAAGTCAAGTTTTCAGCAGACGTTTGGATGTAGACTTTAGTTGCATTCATCAACCAGTGAGGACCAATAGCCTCATGAGTGTTGAGATACGCGAGTTTTTCTTGGGGAACAATTTTAGGCTCAATTAACACAATTTCTGAAAATC
This sequence comes from Atriophallophorus winterbourni, assembly GCA_013407085.1. Taxonomy (NCBI): domain Eukaryota; kingdom Metazoa; phylum Platyhelminthes; class Trematoda; order Plagiorchiida; family Microphallidae; genus Atriophallophorus; species Atriophallophorus winterbourni. The sequence goes on from JACCGJ010020878.1 coordinate 92,358, forward strand.
TAAATGTTAAGACATAGTCACTACTTTGCTCAGTCTACTCAAAGCTACGTATCTGTGTCACAGGTGCACCGGTTAAGAAAATGCATCATTTTACAACAAGCGCAATGTTTGCAGACAAATAAAGCAAGATCTGCGAGAGGTCACTTGAAAGTGTGTACGATTGATGATAACTGATGAGGACGGTTGCACATCAGTTTGGCCGGATGCTTTTACAAATATTCTATGGTTTCTTACCAGACTTATAGGTCGATTATATGGAAGCATTGTAGAACGCTGGTGCTATCAATATTGCGTCGATCTACACCGAGCGTGTCTAGAGCCTAATTAATTAAAGCGCTATTTTGTTAATATAAAAATGTGAAAAAACATCATATCTGGTCTCATAATTTCCTTTCAATCGTGCTTCGAAAGATTATCGCAAACAAACGTCTGCCCTGGCGCGAGATGTAGAATATCCGACTGAATACAGATCCTATTACGCAGTATTTATTCAAATAATCTTTATGACACATTGCTCGATGGAGCCTAAATTTTAATTAGCTCTATTTCTGGTTTTAGTTAAAGTAACGTGTGATTATCATAGTATTGTTTGAAACAGAATCCAGAATCACGTCGAAACATTCGTATAAATGCAAGCAGAATGTACAATGCATTCATTTAAATGCTTCTTCATTTAACATAAATGAACCTGATAATGAGGTAACATCTTAAACAGGTAAATGAAATGGTAAATGAAATTTGAACATCAGTTGATAATGCTTCGCAATTTCAAGGCAAGGCCTATATAAGATTTAATCACTTACTTTTGCAGTAACGTGTTATAATTTAGGAAAACTCTGATTTTCCAGTAACTGACCTTAACGTAAATGAGATATATTAAAAACGCATGACTGCGTTGTGAATAATAAAAGAAGTTCCAGATATCAATTCTGAGTACCTGAATTATTTAACGGCTTCAACAATAATCTACCATCTATATTTCGATCCTAGGAACAAATTATTTCAATATTTCAACCTGCTGTGAATAATTTACAAGTTGACGAATCTCGTGAAACGAACTACCACAGAAACGTAATTGACCGAATAGCTGATGTTCGCATGACCCTAAATTATGATTACAATTTGCGGAGATTCCCGGAAAGTTGGACCCTCAATACTTTGCCAATTCTCTTTGGAAATTGACACGCTAACGTTTAAATCGTCTTTTGTATTGTATTCAGATGGCGGTAAGCAAATTGTATAACGTGTTACATTTAACGACAATTTGTGGTGATGTCGTCAATGGAAAAGACTTGGGACACAAGAAACACATAGTTATTCACAACATTGACCATAATTCCAACGAGGTTACCACGAGCAAATGTGAGCATTACTGGTAACTGTAAAATCGAATATCTGTGACTTGGTACTGAGCATCATATTCGGATTTAAAAGATAGGAATATGACGAAATAAACATCAAGCAATTTTGCTGACTTTCTGGTGCGAGTTGAGACATCATTTATGAAATCTGCGTCACCCATAGAACAGTAACATGTATAAGCCATTCAATGGTTGACAGATCGCTATCATCACGTGTCAAAATATTATTGAATCAAACAGCTAGTCTCTTTCCGTTATTTCAACTTCATTTCCCAAACTTTATTTCTTTAAATGATCTTCCCACATATTCATTAGATATGCAGGAATAGCCGAACAGATATGACGTTATTATGTTTGACGATATGATTGGCATTCGACATGAAGTGTCTGTGACCACTCATGTAACAATCCATGGCAAAATTTCTGCCTCGGCTTTTTCTGTGATATAAACTGAATAGGGACAGAAATGGTATTGTACGTTGAGGAGAATTGTGGAAAAAACTTATTCAGTCAAACCTCGCAGCGGTAATCATGATATTATATACGATATACAAGCCGTGTATATATAAAATTCGATTGGAATTACAATTACATGACCGTGGAACGGAGACTTTAATATTATATTTTGGTTTAATGCATTTCATTTGGTATATATTTCAAATGAGGCATAATGTATGGGAATAAAAGGATGCATGTGTGAAAACGCCTCGGTTTTTCATCAGAATTTTATTCATGGTGAGAGCTGAATATAATCCGTCATTTAAGAATTTATTGTTTTCAAATCATATTAAAGTAGGTTTCATTAGAAATCAGATGTATTATTTGGGATTTTTGTTGAATTTGAGTGCTTAAATTATTTGTTCGAAACATAGTGCGGTGTTTGAATTTACCGACTACTTTAAGAAGCGAATGTATGCTTATTTTCAAATAGTGCGAAGTTTATCATTTTCATTCGAACTGCCATTTGAATCAGAAACGCCAAACCTTGAATTCATACATCTCAGTACGATATATCTTCCATTAACAATCTGCATGTATATAAAATAATTTTGTATTCATTAAATCATATATATTTAGCATCGGCTCCGAGTGTGACAGGTTAGTCATATTAAAACAAATCAATAATAATCTAGTGTATTTATAATGAATTTTGTGCAGACATTACTTGATAAGCTGGCCCGCAAATCTTTGCCGTTGTAGTGAAGTGATTATTAGTATTTTGTGATGTTTGGTAGCGGTAACACTGAAAATATGACATGAAACTTCGTATTAAATTTCGCAGGTCGTTATATAGAAGCTCTTGCGCAGTTCGTAATATGTGTTTATCCCACATTGATACCACATCTAGTTGTGGATATATTCACACTATTTTGTGTATAATAGCTTAGACGACCCAAGCGTGATTTTATAAAGCGAGGTCATAAAACCTTTGTAGTGTCTTGTTGAGAATAGTGGAACTAATCACTAGCCGTTTGACCAACAAATTTTCTTTATCCGTAATTGTCACAAATTTTATTGCGACAATAGCAACAATGATTATATATTCACTGCGTTCTAGTACAGATTTCTAATTGTTTGCGCACATCGTTTCGCGACGATACCATCAAGATACTTATGACTTAAAAAAACAGTTCGATTTCATTATCTCAGCATTGCTGTGATTTAACAATGGATGAATTCTGGAACGCAGGCTCATAAAATCAATTAAGAAAATTATGTTTCCTGCACTCTACATTACTGATATCGCTTCCTTTATAGTAATCTAATTCATTGTAAAGGTTACGGAAAACGAGTTCAAAGGAGCTTTTTGCACACTCGTGAGGATATTTTACTATTTTAAATTTAATAATGTTTTTTCAATACAAAACACCGCAGACTTCTTTTATAAGAATTTTGTATTGCGATTCGGTACATTATAATCCACCACTATTCTCCATTCTAAGTGATGAATGGTCACGCAGCTGAGTGTAGCTGCAAGTGCGGATATAATATTTACTAAATGGTAAACAAAATGCATATAGAAGAAGAAGAAAAAATGACTTCAATCGTGTACACGAATTTTCAGCAATATACGAGAAATCTGCCACATTAAACAATTTGTGAAGGTTTTCTTGATCCCGGAAAACATTTAAATGACAACTGTGCATCCAGAATCTCCATAAAATTGCAGAAGGTTCAGTTCAATTATTGATCTTGTTGCAGTCGAAATGTTTTTTGACACTTCGACAATTTCGCAGAGTTTATGTTGATGGATGTTTCTTCGAAAAAGATAAAAATATCGCAGCATAGCTTTCAATCTTGGGCATTTATTTTTCCATGAAATGTTTTACTACAATATGAACTGTTGTGCTTATATTATAGGTCCTTGATTTTCTTTTCTCTTGATTCATTTACTCTTCTGATAAGCAAACACATAGCAGCCTTACGTTGCATGTATTTTGCCACACACATGTTTAACGCAGGCATTGATATCAAGAAACCTAGAAGGCATATTTGTTGCATGTGGTTCGAAGTGGTTTTTAAATAGTCGTTGGCCTTTGAATTTTCTTTCTCTCTCTTGTTTCTATGGTTGTCGCTAAGATTTTTTGTAGAGTGACGCTTTATTTCGTAGCTCTAAACTAAGATGGAATTATTCGTGATTTAATCTGTGCTTCATCCTAGCCCAATAACATTCGAAATAGCTCGCGTCTAATACGTAAACGTCGCTTTCGAAAATCTTATACAAAATTGCGCATTGAGTACTTCAACAAAATTCTTTGTACATCTTATCTAACATTATGTGGTAAAGCGGTGAATAGTGTTAATTTATTGGGTCTGAGCATGCTTGTTCAATTCGAATAACTATGGAGGCTTTAAAATTTAAAAGATGACGAATAGTCATCCTTCTCCGAATTAGGATACATTTTGTTTGTGCTTTAATATTTGGTATCATCCTAACAGACCTTAATGATTATGGGACGATTATCTTGTCCCCTTAATAAAATGAAATAATAAAAGTGTGAGAAAGTTATTGAACAAAACGTCAGCATAATTATTTAAAGTGTTTTTGTGTGTGGAGCAAAATGACATGAGTTTAAATATTTAAGAAATTTTGCTGCGTAAAGAAATGAAATTTGTTCAAAGCTGATCAAATTAACACGATTGACATTTCGTTTTCAGCTTGGAAATATCTTCATACATACGATCAACGTCACCATCGAAAGATGCATCATAACAAATGACACAAAACAAAATCCGAGTCGATTTCTGCGAATTGAACTGGATGATCCTTTGTCCAAACTCTCATTGATAACAAAACTGTTGGTTACAATGAATGAATACACCATCGGATATTCTTTCACTTGGAACGAAATATCACATTTTCCGAATTATGGTAATTATTCAAAGAAACCTGTGCAAATAAAGGCATAAGAAAACAATTGGCCAGAAAAAACGTTAAGATTTGCATCCATTTCCATCACACTATTCAATATTCATTGTAGAAAAAGCAATTATCTTTGTAATACCAATAGAACAAAAGGTAAAAATGTCTATATATATATATATATATATATATATATATATATGTGTGTGTGTGTGTGTGTGTGTGTGTGTTTACGTATACATAAAATCAAAATGAATGGGACGTTGATAGTTTATTAATAGTTGGGTTAGAATTCGGATTAGCTCTCGTATAATCATCAAGTTTCGATTAATATATAGATAATCTGTTTATGTTTAACAAATCGGAAGGTAGGGGATTCCAAACCAAGCACCCACGCACCGAAAAATCCTACGCTGTTTTGTCTGGAATTTAGTATTCCCAACTTGCAATTATGGCCACGGCAGTAACCTGAAGCTCGAAGATGAAATACTAAGTCCTGAGAGTGGTAAACTGTAGTAATTATTTTGTATTCGAGGGGGAAATCTCCTCGCATTCTCCGTTTTGTAAGTGTCCTCAGCTCCAGTCGTCTCAGTCGGCCGGCGAAAGTTACTTGACAAACTTAGTAGTTCTCCGGTATATGTTATCTTGAAGTAAGATGTCTTTTTGTATCCATGTTGTCCAGGCCTGTAAGGCATAGTCTAGAAACGGGTGTATATATGTTTTCATCATGAGAGGAAGATCCACCCTGGGGAAAAAGGTCAACATATCTGCCGTTACATGCCGAGCAGCCGAGACAAGCTTTTGTAAATAGCTTCGCATTGGAGACAATGTTTCAAACTACCGCAAATTCAGACACCCATGTGCTTTTCTTCTTTGGTTTACACCAGGTTTATGGCGCCGAGTATGTATTTAGAGTAAAAGCCAATGTCACGACCAATTAGAATGATGTTCGACTTTTGCATTTTCAACGACAGTTTATTTTTGGTTGACACTTTGGACAAAGCATTCAAATCGTTTACTTTATATCGTCAGCGAACAATACCATCTTACTTTTATTTAGAATTGCTTTATCATTCATGGAGACTATTGCCAGTATTGGTCTAAGCTCTGAGCCTTGTGTAGCACCGCCAGTGAAATCGAATTTTATTCGATAATGGGCCGTCCACATAAACTCTGATGTGTTTGTTGCTGAGGTAATCACTTATTAAATCATATATTCTTGCACAAATACCGTGGTTCTCAGCTTGTTCATTAGTAAATTATGATCAACGCAGTCGAAAGCCTTAGAAATATCCAAGTAGAACACATGAATAAAGCCCGCACAACTACAGCCCTCGTCAAATTTGTCCCAGTTTCCATTATTTTGGTACCACACCAGCTTGGATAAATTATTGAACATTCAGGATAGAGGTTCAAATAAATGTGCATTACAGGTTCTGAGCAGCTATGTAGGTATCTCATATGGTCCAGGAGATTTCTTTACGTTTAATTTTCGTTTGTGCTGTGCTACCACCAGCGAAGTAATCAATACCTCACTCAAGGGCGTTCGGTCTAGACGAATGATTGTTTCTTGATCAGTCTCCGTTGATTTTGGAGCAAAAACTCCGATCTAATTGTCTGCTAACAGGTCAGCGGTCTGATTAATGGGTTCCGTGAAGCCAGATGAAGATTGTAGTGCAAACTTTCCTGGTTCAATTTTCGTTCTATCGATTTCGTGTCTATATAAGACTTCGGAATCGGCTGCATCTGAAAAATCAATTGCGATTGGGAAGCTTGTTTATCTTCTCCAATTAAGCTTATAACTCTGTTTCGTAGTCGTGTTAATTTTGCCCAGGAATCAGATGTGTTGCTAGCCTTGTGAAACTCACACGCCGTTGGCATTTGTTTCATCCCTTTTTAGTCGTGCTTCTCAGTAAAAATTTATAACGTTGAGAAGTTTTCTTTAAAACAAACATTGAATTTTCATCCAATATAAATTTCACTTGCAACACAAGAGAGCGCTAATGACTATCAAATTCGGTGTAATCCAGTTGTGAGAAAATATTGCTTGGAAACTTGGCACAAAAAGCACGCTCGTTCACCTTCTGATGCATTTCGTTCCGTCAGTGTTGCGCCTAGCGCTACACACGTAATTGAATTCTCGGACAACGTGATCGCTTCGTCTAAAAACTTAGTTATAAAGTAGTGCGTAATTCAAGACGTCTCGAAGTTCATATACAAGGGTTCCGGATGGATGATCATCCCGGCTATAGAGCTCGGAAAAGTTATAATCCCCCATTGTCAATGTGAGTATTTTAACTCGTTATTACATGGCGCGAAGCATTGATCAGTTTATTGTTCAGGTCGAGAGTTGCTGTTGGAAAACGATAAATCACTCAAATAATGCATTGGTCTCCTGAAGTAAGATTCAGAGAGCACCAAAGTGTGTCATTTAAATCAAGGCTCTATAGATTGCTTGAAGTAGAGTGCTGTTCTCCAACATCACATACACGTTCGCGTCTGAATAGTATCATGCTGAGCAATCATAGTTTAATATCAGAAATTGAGGCATGGAACCACCTTTCTATTATTGCAAATATGTTTGAGCCGTGTAATTACAAATCTCGGACAATTTGATTAATTTGTTAAAAAGGCTGTTTGTGTTGTTATAGATGAACTTAATTGTACATTTCGAAATTGTTCATGCCGAATACCTCTGAATAGTATGTGCCTCTGATGATAGAACATGTGAGCTGCTTACTGGTCGTCGACTACTTGAATCGACAATTAGGTTGCTCAGTTCGACTCGATTTGAGGCCGACCTACGTCGTATTTTCATGCATTGATTTCTTCCATTTGGATAGAATCCCTGTTATCCGCTGTCTTTAGACTGATGAGTATTTGACGTATGACACTGGGTATTTGTGGGCTTAGTCTAGCATTAATTATTTTCCGGTACACCAAGTAGAACTATTCTGCTTGATACCCTTTTTCCTGGCGTTATAATTACCATTTAGTTTCTACGACGAAGTAAGTGTGGTACGATTTTAAAGCCTAAAATGTAGTAATCTCAACTGGCGATAGCGAATATAAGCTGATTTGTTTTTTTGGTGTTACGGTGCGATACTCTACCTCCCAAGTGATGGAGTGATTTAAATATAAACGATATTCACCAAACGTAATTACTCAACTTTATGAATTAATTTCAATCCTTCGAGTGGAAAAGAGTAGGACATGATGCAATGGCTCAATAATCGTCGTCACCTGAATAAATGTTTCTGGCAAACACATCGTTTAATCAAGAGTAAAGTATGATGGATGTGTGTATTATTTGAACTTCGCATTGCTAGATAAAATCTAAAATTGAAAATAAAGAACATATTTTCAATGAACGTTTACTACCAAATAAATAATTGACATTTTACCGTTCGATCATATCGGGCCCTGCTCAGCGGTGTTGATTATGGATACATCATTCAAGATGAGAGAGAATCGAATCGGTTTGGAGAATGAACAATGCCAGCCGGTAAGCTGTTATATCGCTGTGTCCGCATTATATTCCAATATATTTCTAATGCAAAATACAATATCCATCAATCACACAAAATATATTCGAAGCGAAAGGAATTTTTGTTTGGGCAAGCAACTGAAATCACATCAACACTTTATACATTTTCCGTCTAGCATATACTACTTACAAAATTTATAGTTTTTTTAAGTTGAAACGTGTAACCTTTTTATTAAGCAAAACGTATGTGAGCCTCACATTGCACAAAACAATGTGAGAGTTAATTAATCATACCACAATCTGTTTTCACAGAACTTACGATTGCACGAACAAAGTGCTCTTTTAAGCCACTGTAGTAAAAAGTTGGTACGGCTGACCTATGCAACTACTTGTACCCAAACACACGTAGATGGTGACAAACCCATGAACATGTATTAAATTATGTATTTGAATGCGCATCGTTCAAGTTTTGAGAATCAACAGGATTTCTGAAAGTTGTAATGACCAATCATTAAAAATCCGCATTTTAATCACAGTACATTAGGCATGTTGTTGCCTGAAATATTTTGGTTAATACTATCTATGTTGACAGATAATTTTAAGTATTTAGTCAGCAAACGTATAAAGATTTCCTCGTGTTTACCAAATAATTTTTATGTAAAACGGAGCAGCTACTTGCATATAACCTTAAATCTAGATTATTTCTGAAGTTACGAGAATTATATATTGTATTCTGTAAATCCGGAAACCGTACATTACTCGGCGATAGGTGATGGAAGATGCACTTATTAGTGCATTCGGTGAACATCAGTTCGAAGTCAAAAATGTTGTGTTCCTTTAAACACGCTCATTCGAATATATCACTTAATTTGTTGACATTAAATTCGGCTCAAACGTCACTTGTTTATAATAAGACAAGACTGAGTTTAAATCTAGTAAATCGTTTTTTGATAAAGAGAATGTTCAGGCTTGTAGCTGTTTTTCTTGTGATAACTTTTCAATTCATCCTTAACTCCACATAACCGTAATTAAAAATGATGGTTTCTTACCGATTCACATGTTATACGAAATCATCTATGACATTACGATATAAAGTTTTTTTAACACATAAATGTGACACAATACGAGATTTTTCATCATTTTTCACAATTAAAGATTGTCGTGGTGCTTGGAAAATTTTAAATCATAGCCACATGCAAAACAATGACAACTTCAGAACTAGAACTCACACGTTTCACCTTCCATGTCTACTGGTACACTCCGGCTACGCTGATGCATTTGCTGGTGACACAAAACTTCACAAATCTCGTGCGAAATGTGCGCTGGAACGTGCTGCCAAAAGTTTTTAATTAACAAAATACATCCGCCATACAAACACTTGCAATCTATCAAGCTACAAAACTTTTCAATGCGCAACACTATTTCACTGAACATTTGCCCCGGGGTACACACATTTTCTGTTGTTGTTTGAAAGCGTGACAACTCTTGACGGCATTTATCCTGCTTGTTACTCTTCACTACCCACAAAGCACACGTTGAAATTTTATTTGTGATCAAGTATGAAATTTGATTTTCAAAACATATCGCTGATTGTTTGTTAACAAGGGTAGCGTAACCTGATGATCGACTTACTCATGTGTTAGCCATTTAAAATTTATGCAATATATTTAAAACGAATCTCGTAACGCACTTAGGCACATAGTTTTCTATTGTGAAACGTTTTGAATAAATACAGTGTTTCCAATCATGTTTTGAGATCACAAGACTTTGGTATATATTTACCTCAGTGGAAAGCCTTAATTCATGCTGTTGCATCGCGATTTGTGTTTTCACGACCATTATTAATTAATTTTCGCCTTGCTATGTTGAAAAAACGAGTCACGTCGAACGGCTGCGAAGGAAATATCATTTATCAAATATAATTGCATGATGATTCACCTCTGGTAATAATTCCCAGATTATATTGCCCTGCAAGTGAAATTTCAACATCTATAGACAAATAATTTTGACTGCAGAATATTGGAAATTTAAATTACACATATAACCGCCAGATTCTCTATCTACAAGACAGTCCAATGTAAGTTACCTTTCAAAGAATATTCAGAAGATTCTTGCTAGTAACGTTCACAATTCTACAGAACTGTATCCGATGGAAAGAACTTAAGAGGAGATCTGTTCGGTTGGGCAACCAAAACATATGTTGCTTTGCTCCTTCTGAACTAGTCGGGCAAACAAACCTACTAAAATTTGCCAGTCTGTAGAGCAGTTCATAAACGCTTAATTGCGATCGGTCAACGGTGGACGGTAACCCAGGTCGTTAAGGCGCGGGACTAAAATGGTGAACTCAGAACTAATAAAGGTTTATTGTAAAAAAGCAGTAATCCTAACAATAAACAAGATGACAAGGTATATAGAATGAAAATATTAAATAACTCAAAATTCAATAGGGACAGTCACATACCGCATGGTTCGTCATAACCTCAACAGATTATGAGCAATAAGTTCTGAGTGAAATGATTTCTTACCGAGAAAATATAACGACGAATTTCAAATCGAGAATGTGGAATGATTAAAGTCTGTGAATGTGTTCGAGTTAATCTAAGGCCATAAGCTTTAGCAAGTGTTTAAGGGGATGGTTTTCAGTATGCAGGATTTTGAATATCAACACGAGGTCACTACGTATCCATCGTTGGGTAAAATCGTGTCAATTCAGTTCATACATTCGCTATTTGTTTTGATATCTTTCCTCATCCGCGGTGCCCAGGCTTGTATAGAATATTACATAACAGGACGTATATGCATGTAAATTAACCAGGTATGTTTTCGGGCGTGAAAATCATAAATATTATTTTTAAAAGACTCAATATACGGCAAGATTTATTGTACACTATCAGGCAATGATCTTCAGGCTTAAAGTTAAAGGACAACCAGACACCGATATCGTTTCCTGCTGCGGTACAGACGAGATCTGCCGTGTCAAGCTGATACGTGTTTTGCAGCGATATTTCAAGCTCAGCATTTGAAATTTCGCAGAGCTGAATGGTAACTCATTTGACTGGGACCAACGAAATAAGTTTCACAAATCCCGCTGTATTGCCATACAGTCATTAATATATCTGATACGTTTCTATATTTTAATATGATCGGTAAATAGTATCGTTTCATGCAATATCCTGTACTTTATCATTCATATACACCAAGAACAGAAGAGGTACAAGCACCGACCCTTGCGGAACTCCACTCGTGACGTCTATGTTTGTAGATAAGGTGCTGCCAACGTGAACTTGAACGTGTCTTTCAGTAAGATAGTCCCGTATCCAATTCAGCAACATTCCGGTTGTTCATTATGCTTCGAGCTTTTTAATTAAGATGTCATGGTTAACTCTATCGGAAGCTTTAAAGTATCGATGTAGCAAGCATGTACATCCTTAACTTCTTCTAGTGGTTTGATCCAATCCTCGAACGTTTTAAGAAGTTTAGATAAACAGCAACGATTTATAGATCAGCAAAATTCAATATGATCTTTTAATGGTTTTCATCTGTTAATTATCCCCAACGATTTGTAAGCATTTTATGCTATTTTGCACAAATCTACTCGAAAAACAATCCTGTACAACTATGCTCATTTGTTATTTTAATTGACTTTACGCTCAAATTAACATGCACATATTTAATCACAATTATTTTGCCGATTGAGTGTTAACAAAACAAAATTATCAGATTAAATGAAAGAGAAAAAATATTGAAGAACAACGATTGAGTCTGTTGAATGCCAACCGTTAGAAACAAAATAAAAAATCAATCTATGTATTTTCCTTTTAGAGAATAAAATGCCACTTGGATTTGTCTCTAGTACGACAGAACATGTGATCAAATTATGATTGACCAGTGTTGCATTAATAAATTAACTGACATTAAAGAACGCATTTTGCAGGCAGTATGACGCCTAAATACGAGAAAAACTCCTGGATCGAAATAAATCACACCAACCAAATACTTCACAAAACAGTCGACCACATCATTCCGTATATGAACGTTCATTTATTACGTGATTGAATTTCGGCCAGCCAAGGAGATCAGATAGGTTGGGCGACCACAGCAGATGTTGCTGCCTCATTCGCAACTAGCATACTGCTACTGTAATGTGCCAATCTAAAGAACATTTCATGAAGGCCTAATCCTGATCGCTCAACCGGGGGACGGTCGCTCAGGCCGTAAGTAGTGAGACTACAATGCTGATCGTTCTGTGTTCGAATTCAACACGCGACAGTATATGCAATGCTGATGAGCTCAAATAATAGTGAAACTCGAGTCCAGTTGTTGCAATGTGGACCGTTGTGATAAACTTTGTAAATATTTTGAAGGACGTTATACTGATTAGTAGTTGCAAAACATACGAAACAAACTCTCTAAACAAACTGGAACAACAATGTCCATCAATATTAATCGGTGTTGCCTTACATTGTATCTGATGGAAAGGCCAGACAAGGAGATCAGATCGGTTGTGCGACCACAAAAGATGTTGCTGTCTCCTTCTTAACTGGAGGATTGCTCAGGCCATTAGGAATTTCAGACGAAATTGTCAGTTATAGTATATTTTTCCCAGGAAAAGCAATACACATAAGGCATAAATACACTGAACTGTGGATTACTCCAACCATGGAAATATCTTTATGAGTCAACTTCGAGTAAATCATCTAGAAATGGAATGTTGTTAATTATTTCGAATTTGAATTTAACTGAGTTCTGACAACACATGCGACGGCATCGTTTTGTTTTGAATTATCAGCTTAGCTGTACGTTCGATATCTTTTGTGTCTTGGAGAGCAATATTTCATCAAACTATTATTAACGATGTGCTGGAAAAGCTGAAAATCGACGTTCCCAAATTGCAAGGGAAAAGCATAGTAGCCATCTGTTTGTTGCATGAAAGACCACGTATTTTTGGAACGTAATCACACAACTAGTCCTCTTAATGTGCCAAATATAAAATATTGTTGAATATATTGGGTGTTTCGAAGAAGTGTAATGTGGCCTGCGCATTCCCACGAGAATATTGGTTAGGCAAAATATAAAGTTGTTTCACCCATTAATAAATTCCGACATGGTTTAGTTTGCGGTTGTTATGAAACTTTTCACTTGAACAAATTGTGCTTTACAGTTTGACAACCTAGTAAATGGATTGGCACATATAATTGGTTAGGACGGCTGAAAATGATATATCATTTGACAAAATTCGACTGCAGAATATTGGAAATCTAAACGGCACATTTAACCTCCAAATTCTCATTTATAAGTCAGTTCAATATAAGGCATTTTTTGAGAATATTAAGAAGATTGTTGCTAGTGACGTTCACCATTTTAGAGAACGTCTACATATATTTTACAATGCACACACACTTTGAGTTACGCAAATTGTTACATCTACTGGTTCCTGGATAATGGCCCATCAACTCTAAACAAGATGTTTCTACTAACCAGCTAATTTGTATTCTGTCCAATCATCTGCAAGCGACCGCGAGAAGCTTCAATTGCTGTAGCATTATGCATTGCTTATCATGGTCAAACGGTAAGACATATAAAAGTAATAGGGTATCCATCGGCTACGGCTCGAGTCCAGTTATCAAGTGTTATAATAGGCAGCAGTGTCTTGTCCTAAATCCGTAATGTGCGATGGAAATAAGCTTGTTTTGTTCTAAATTTGTGATGCGTTCATCAGCTTCAATTCTCTTGAGAAATTTAGAAACTACTGGCAACACTCTGACTGGTTTGTTATTAGACACATCGCATCGGTTACCACCATTGTATATAATAGTGAATAATCCACATTCCCAGTCAGTAAACACCTTGCTAAAAATCAGTGACAGGTTAAAATGATCAGAGATTAGTGTGATTAGTACATTTGCGTATCGATTTAGGAGGAATGGTGTTATTTTGTCTGCATACGGCGATTTATTTATATAACACACGTAACCTCACCAAAACACTAGCGGGTTTAAAGGTGATTTCGGGTATGGTGTTAATCTTTGATTTGAATGTAGGCATTATATAATATAAGTGTTCGTTTGCGATTGCAACAACAGTGGATGTAGTTCCAATCGTAGTAACCGAGGTGAAAACGCGTTGCTTTACATAGGCCTTCTTTGTAACGATCTGGAAGAGATAAATAATGATTTGATAGGATTTACAGGATTTCGTTGTTGCCTATATTTCAGATCTATTACTGTGACGTTTCATGAACTAAACATACCAGCTGTATTATTTTCGCCTAGACCGCCCGTTTCCTAGTTTCTTATTTAAACCACGGGTTTAGCATGCATGTGATGGGAAAACATTTACAACAAAACAAATTAATTTAAAAAAGTAATGTAGAAAAAAACGTCATGTCTCCAAAATTCTGTTTCGTATATTGGTCGAACGCTTAACAGAACGGGAAATGGAAATTAGGAATTTCAAAGCTACAGTACTGGTATGAAGCCTTTTACAAATCCTACCATTTTTCCGGTCGTGTCAAAGGGCAATTAACTTAGCTTTTATTTTCGCACCCCATCTGCCATGATGCAAACAAGAAGGCATGGAAATTTATTAAGTGGCGAATCACAAACGCAATGTCGCATCACCACCACTGGCCACTTGTGTGTTTTATGGGGAAAAGGTTTGCTAGGTGTAGATCCATCGCGTCCTCGGGTTCTGCCATGATCTTGTTCATGTAGGCTCTCCTTACCCAAGCGAGACTTGTGTATTTTGTCCTCAAACAATGACATTTTGCGCCATCTAAACGATTCTAATTCGAAACATTATTCCAGTTTATCCGGGGTTATCAATACAAATGGTCACATATACAAATACCAATAAATACCCAACCGAACGTCTCCACCAAAACACATGATTGTCATGCCGATTATATGTCGCTTCCATCTCAACTGTTTCCGTGTCATGTAAACCAGTCATACAATTTCTTTGAACTGATCTGGTGTCAGGAGAACCAGGCTTGCTCTGGTTCGAATTACCGTCGCGAAATTCAGCCCCAAAATCACTGTGAGCTAATTCAGTTTCATGTAATCTGATGTAAAACGTTCCTGACCGATCAGGGTATCATAATCATGAAAAAAGAAAGTTTGTAATGAATCGGTGTGTGCAGTTTATTGGTAATGTTTCGCTTCTGATACCGAAGCTGTATCAGACCAAGGGTGTCAATACGAACAGCGATAAGGCTTGCACTCCATTTACCTGACCAATCCTGAGTTGACTATAAACTGCACAGGCCATGATGGTTTCTGCGCTGGTTAAGATAGACAAGCGCGATCAATATCAGCTGACGCACCACCACCAACATTACAAGCCGTATAATCCCTCAGTTGGTTGGTGTTGGCAGCTGTGAATGGCTTCTGCTGCCAGATTAGCTCAATTACGTCATCGATGCGCACACTAGGGCTAACTCACAATAATAATTATCCGCTGCAGACCTTGATATTAGTTTGTAAAGATATCAGCCTCATCCACCTTATTGACTGCATAGTTACCAGTTTTGCTGTCTTAACGGCCGCAGCGTGGAGACGTTCCATGTATGATTTTAGCAATCACGTGATCACTTCTGCGCTATCCAGATCAACGCTGTGACCTGTGTCCAGCACATGTTTAGCTAGTGCTGAGTATCTCATCAGTGATTGATATTCACTAGAATTGCGCGGCTGTATACCGATTCGATTTTTGTGTTCACTTATCCTAGAACTGAGATCTAGGGATGTTTGCCCGATATATAATCCCGAGCAGACCATGCAGTTAATTTTATATACGCAATTCTTCGCGCAATATGACGGTGATTTACGCGGAAGATCCGTTAATATAGATAGTAGTGTAAGTTTCTCTTATACATTTGTTTTTCGAAATTCGACTTATCCACGCTGGCGGTTTCTTGAGGTAAGGTATAGAAAGTGCTGCACGCCAAAGTTTTTTTGCTTTTCCTTATGGGCTTGCTTTATGTCGCCGGCAACGCTGCATAAGTGTTGAAAATGTAGAAAAGCGATTCCGCACCTCGAATTTAGTTATCAGGCGGAATGGGATGCATTCCTGGCTAGGGCTGAGTATATCGCAAACTCAACGCTAGATAAACTTCAGGTGAGGCCGGACAACCCTCCGTCCCGGATTCGGCAAAATTCTTCTGATTCCAATAGGAGAAACTCAGCAATGAGTACATCGGTCATTCTTAATGTCAAGGTCGTTCAATCTAGGCACGCCAAACCTCGCACTGTTTTGGAAGTATTGATCGTTTTTGAATTTGAATCAATATAGTAGTTTGACTTCATTAGCTTAGTAGCTTGGCTCAGTAGCTTGACTTCATTTCGTTCATCTAATTGGCTAATTGTACATATATATACAAAGGAGTTGTAAATAAAACGAAGCATTCTGCCAGTCGTCTTCTTCCCACTTCCGTGAGTGTTGGGTCAGCCGGAACTCGCTCTAAAAACACAACAGACTTGGCGACGGGAAAATGGCTATCAGCTTTGAGCAAATGCAAGAATTACTTCAGCAACAGCAAGCACAGTTTTAAAAAATCACAGAAGCAGCTCATTGAACTTTTTTCTCAGAAGCTGAATATCAAAGAAGAACACAAAGAACAGACACAGCAACAATCAATTGACTCAATCGCAGCATCCATCACAGAGTTCCATTTTGATGCAAAATCAGGAACAACATTCAATGCTCGGTTCAAGAAATACGGAGACATTTTCAGAGTTGAACTTGCGGGTCAAGGTGATGCATGACTTGTTCGCCTATTGTTGAGAAAACTTGATCCTGCTGAGCACGAACGTTACACTAACTACATTCTTCCAAAATTTGCTCGAGAGTTCAGCTTTGACGAAACCATTTCAACACTCACGACAATCTTCAGCGAACAATCATCCTTATTCAGCATTCGTTACAACTGTCTCAAACTGATGAAAAAGGAAACAGACGACTACACTACGCATGCTGCTATCATCAATCGAGAGTGTGAAAGATTCAAGCTCGGTTCGATGACACCAAATCAGTTCAAATGCTTAATGTTCGTT